>SKCR01039096.1:0-298064 GCA_019454045.1 Zanthoxylum bungeanum | reverse complement strand
ATTCTTTCTGGTTCTTTTTCCTTTGCTTCTTTTTCCTCCATCTGTTGCTTTTCTTCTTTTGGAATATCTTCAATTGTTTCCTTGATTCCAACATCTTTGTTGATTTCAGTACCATTTTTTAACATGATGGCATGACATTGCTCCTTCCCTCGGTTCCTTGGATTTGGTTTTGTGTTGCTGGGAAGATTACCTGGCGGTCTGTAACTCTGAGCATTGGCCAGTTGTCCAATTTGCTTCTCCAGTGCTTTGATGGAAGCAGATTGGCTTTGAAATATAGCATCATATGCTGCTTGTTGCTTTTTGGACATCTCTGCAATCAATTCTTTCATTTCTTGTTCTTTTTCAAAATCCTGGTTCTGCTGTTGGAATCCTGGTGGTGGATAGTTCTTTTGCCCTGAATTGTTGCTCCATGAAAAATTGGGATGATTCCTCCACCCTGGGTTTTAGGTGTTGGAATATGGATTGTTCCCTTTTGTTGAAATTGTTGACATAATTCACCGTCTCATCAAGTTGGTTTTGTTATGGTGCTCCTCCATATAATGAACTTGTGGATCCAGTGGTAAGAGTCTTCATGAATTTGCATATCTGATCCAGCTTGGCGTTGATTGCTGTATTGGCTCCAACTTCATAAATTCCAGCAATTCTTTAGATCATGATCATTTCTCTTGGCCACAAGGAATTATTGTTGGCCATTTCTTGGATTAGGTCCCAGGCTTGATCTTATCCTTTTGCCATTAAAGCTCCTTCAGCAGCAGCATCGATTGTGGTTCTTATCAGTCCAGAAAGTCCATTATAGAAAGTTTGGACTTGAAGCCATTTTGGAATATCATGGTGAGGACATTTCCAGAGCAAATATTTGTACCTTTCTCAAGCTTCGTAGAGAGTTTCCGAGTCTTGTTGTACAAAGGATGTGATGTCATTCCTCAGCTTTCCAGTTCTGGCTGGAGGAAAGTACTTTGCAAGAAATTTGGTGGCTAAAGTGTTCCAAGTTGTGATGGAACCTGCTGGTAGTGAATGTAACCAAGCTTTAGCTCTGTCCTTCAAGGAGTATGGAAAAACCCGTAGTATCATTGCTTCTTCAGCTTCTCGGTTGTAATTGAAAGTGCAGCTAACTTCCAGGAAGTTGCTGATGTGGGTATTAAGATCTTCAGTTGCTTTTCCCCCAAACTGCACTGACTGCTGAATCATCTGAATGCATGTTTTGATGTCACACATATTTGCTGGTAAAGGAGGAAGTACAATATAGGAAATGAAGCCGTCGACCACCGGAATGGTTCTGTCTCGAATGGGTATTGGTGGTGCAACCTCCAAAGGTTCAAGTTCCATGTTGACTAAAGCTTCGTGGCCTTTTCGTCTTTCCTTTCTCAACTGTCGGATGGTTATTTCAATCTCTGGGTCAAGCGGTCAGAGTTCAAAGCTTCTGGTTCGTCTCACGTAGTGTTTGAGAACCTGAAACACAAGAAAACAATAACAATAAGTAAAAAGAAATTAGATACAAGTACATGTATCTAACCTCAAAACTAATAGTGAAAGATAAATAAACCCCCAGCAACGGCGCCAAAAACTTGACCGGCGTAACCACACGCGTATAACGCAAGCACACGTATCGTTCAAGTAGTATAAAAATTATCGATCCCACGAGGACTTAATACCTAATCTATTAATTTAATGAGGTCAAATGATTACTAGTATCTAACAATTTGATTGATTGATTTGAAATGGTGATGATTCTAAATTTAAAAACAAGTAATTAAAATTTGCTCGAAAATAAGTTTAAGAAAATTCAATATTAAGAAACTATCTAGGGTTGTGAATCTTTCTAATATCTTTTTAAAAGATGAATTGGTTATTTCATGTTTGTGTGATAAATCGGTTTACTAACCTAGAACATGAAATTATGCAAAAGCCTATGTCGATGGTCAGATGTGAATACCCAGTATAACCCAATTGAACCATATGTCTATGTCAACCAAATTACCTGGATTCATTAAGATTAAGTTCCAATAAAGGTTACCCCCGCCCGACAGGTATATGTCTATCCTGTAAGGAAATCTATTAAAGGGTTATCTATCCTCAAGGAAGATCGTGAGCTATTAAGTCTAAGGCTGAAACCTAAAATTCATTTGTCAAGTTTATTATAGATTTGCCAGATCAATCTTATTAATGGCCAGTTAACAAGACGCATTAAGCTTAAGACTTAATAAGTAAACCTTTAAATTACCCAAACTATAAAATAACCCCTTATAAACTGATGCTATTAGAATTCATCACAACCCTAGATAATTAACTTAGTTATGACACATAACTAGGGCGAGTAAAAACTTAAAAATAAAAGACATAAAGTAAAATGCTGAAAAGTAAATAAAGAAAATTACAATAAAAGAAAATGATAGGGCTAGAGGATCTACTTTTATCACTACTATTTTATGTTGGAGTTTACTAAGGATCAATAAACAAGCATGAAACATAAGCAAATACAACGAAGGAGTTGTGGAATACTCACATCGATCGGTTGAGCGACGCGGTGATGAACAAAAAATTTCTTTTCTGCTCCTTGTGCATTGTGCAGTGAGCTTCTGGACTGCACATTTTCGGCCATCAAACTTCAAGAATCCAAGCTCCAAGCTTCGTCAAACGATTCCCGGCTCATGGGTGGACTTCCCTATCACCTTCGCATGATCCTGGAGTGTGCTAGCACTCTTGATTTTGAAACAAAATCACACTTAGCTTCCCTTCATTTTCAGTTCTGCCCATCAAAACAGAAGAACAAAAACTGCCCAAAATGGGCGTGAGTTGAGAGAAGGAAATGGCTCCATTTCGTGAGCAAAGAGAGAGAATGAGTAAAGTGTGAGTTGTTGGCTATTTTGTGTATCTAATACACAAATCAATTTCCAAAATTAAATAATTGATTTACCAATTTTTGGCTTTCCAAAAATGCTAAATGCTTTCCAACAACTACCATCAATCAATCACATCAATGAATCAAGTGTCACATCACTCAAAGTGACATGTGATTTGACGCTTGATGCGACTAATGATTTGACGCTTGATTTGACTTGCGTGCCGCACTCGAATTCGAAATGCGAATGCTCTCGTAAACAATCCCAGGCTCGGGTTCGCTAATTCCAAATTAACAAATTTTCCGTTGCGACGCAATTAAATGATTACGCCTAGCGAAGTCACTATTCATGTCACTAACGAATTAATTCTAAATTAATTCGTTCGCCCGAATTAAAATCTAATTTTAATTCCACGTCGAAATCCAATTTCGTTTAATATATCTAATATATTAATTTATCGATTAATTCCAAATTAATCATTTTCTCTTTTTAAATGATATTTTATCCCAGATAAAATATCTCCGCTATTAATCCCAGATTAATATTCTCTCTCGTCTAATTAATCCCAGATTAATTAAAAGTGCGAGTCATACGTCATCGGTGAATCTTTGGGAAGCGACCCATGAGATCCCCGGATATGTTGGCAGTAAATTCGGTCTTCGGACTATCCGAACACGTAAGTACCTAATACTACATTTATACCCATTTACAAGACAAGGTTGGCTTCTAGCAAAGCACCATGCCTACCCAATTGTCCAGAAATATCCTTACAGGAATAAATGATCTATATCAGGCGTGGTATACTTAGTATTGCGTATTTCGATCCAGTATCGGATGATCACATGCAAGGCCTGGGGCTGGTATAGTGTCTGCCTCGTACGAAGCATATATCGGATGATGAGCAACTAGTCTCTTTATTATCGGATAATCATGACCAAGTCATATTATCTCGACGGTTGCAACCTTTTTAAAGAACCAATTATGTATCCCTACGCGATCATCATCTCCATATGACTGGAGTGACACTTCCGTCTTGACATCACACCTAACACACTACGATTCTCGATATACCCAGAAGTGGCGTACACAGAAACCGGTTAAAGCCCTGGACGACCAAAACCAAAGTATATTGATTGTCGTAAGTATTAGCGGTGCAAGTCTCAGGTTAAGACCAAATACACCTACCCTGATTTCGGAATTCCATAGACACATAGTCATACTACCAATAGAATTCCGATGGGGCTTATCCAGAGCAAAGCTATTTCCCGTACCATCGGTAAAACACAACCTCCTATTACACTTGCATGAGTATCCTATACCCAAATATATGAGAACTATGTCGTTGTGCCCTCCCAAAGCGCACAAGTGTAATACTAGTCTTTTACGCATTCATCGATGTCCAATCTCGATAATTCTCTGACTATGGATGTTTAATGATTTATCCTTCGTGGATTGATACTGTCTCATATCATTCTCAATCCAGGAAAAAATCATAAGGACCTCATATCATTTTATATATCTTGGTGATCTAATCACAAATGATAAGAGTGAAATCTCCTTTGTCACATAGTTAATTTGTACAACAACACCATGATCTGTACAAATAGTGACGTTATGGGTTATAATTGTCCAATATTTTAGATATCTCTCTTAATATAATATATTAACTTGTGTGATATTACCAACCAGCCATATAGGCGGTAACCTGATTAAGTCAAATTAAGTCCATAAACCAGCCATATAGGCGGAAATTACCAACCGACCAACCAGGCGGTATCCATGTTTAGTCAGATTAAAACGAGTTTATAGTTGATTACCAACCGACCAATATAGCGGTATCCTTGTTAAGTCAAATTTTAAGTAGTGAATATATTATAATTAAGGGAGATTAATCTAAATAGCAGTAATAAAAGTTTTACCTTTCACCCTAGCAAGGGGAATTTACCTCCTCATGTTGAATAGTAAAAACTGAAAAATTAAAGAAAGTAAATTATTATTACAGAACGTAATTAAAATTAATTACAAAAATGAAATTAAAAGAAACTAGATATAAAACTCTCTATTTACATCATAGAATTCAGAGTGGAAGGTACATCTGAAATCAGAAAATTGAGCTGAATTTATAGGCCTCGGTAAGGTGTGCGCGTTGCGACGCGCCACGTGTCAACTTCTGGTTAGCTGCTTCAGATTCTTATCCGATGATGTGGCGATGTGGATAATTGACTCAATAATTATGCTGACATGTCAGTGACATGGCGGTGGCATAGCGATGACGTGGTGAAAGTGATTGTCGACACCGTAGGATTGCGACATGTGGCACGCTTCAGCTACTGATGTGGATGATGACGTGGCTGACATGCGGGATGACACGTGTCAACACATGGCGATGGCGATTGTCGGCACCATAGAATGATGACATGTGGCACGGCGCACGTTAGCGATAGGCTGTGATGTTGACACGTGGCAGATGTACGTTAGCAAGTCAAACTTTTCAGATTATGATGTGTGTCCCCCGGCGCACGTTACCAGCTCATGGCGCAGGATAGGCGACGCGACGCCGAAGACGTGTAAAATTACCAAATTGCCTTTTTGTCCGTTTTTCACTATTTTGGCCCCAAATCACCTCCAGAGAGTCCTGAAACTTTATTTATCTACAAAATAACACAAAACACATCAAAATATCACACAAACTCAAGAAACTATACAAAATATTAAGTTAAATGAGTGGGAAATATTGATATAATTACCACTCATCAGTATTATCTGAGTCCAGTCATATATGATCTCATCATACAAGATGCCTTCATTCCCATGTCACTACATGAACGATCCCAGATCAAGGTCGTCATACGAGTATGGAATATACCGCAGCTATAGATAAATCACAAACAAAATACCCTATTTATTTTCTCTCTATGGACTATTTAGATTACTAACTCCAGATTTAAATCCTCTTGTGCATCAAACATACACTATGTCTGAAGGTACAAGAGTAATCAAGGTAAACAAGACAATTGGACAATATGCGATATAAATCAAACAACTTTGATAAAATGAATAGTGCATTTATTATTATAATAATAATCAAAACTGTTATAATACATGAAGCTCTAGGACATAAATCCTAACACACACACCCAGACCTGAAACAAAGGGCATATCAAAACTCGACGTCGCGACGTTATCCCAAACGTGTCGCGATGCTAGCCTAATTCCAAGCCAATATTCAACTCTCCATTGCCAAATTCCAAAATGCAACACCAACACCCCACACTATGACCTTAACACAAGCACGTTTTTGAATTTTGACATCTATATATGCTATACAAGTATTCCACCATCAAAGCACTCTCTAACCTTAATTTAACTCAATATCTAGAATTTCATAATTTTTGGCATTTCTTAATAAAATAAATTTCCTAGTTCATTATCTACCTTAATGCAAATCACTTGTATGGCACCAACACTAACATAGCATTACTTCATCAAAACTCTACAATCTAAGTTTTGGGTAAAGATTCCTTACCTTGAATCATGCTTCTTCTTCTCCATTAGAGTCCACAAGACTGCCTTTCTCTTTTCTAAACTTGGTTTGTGATGGATTCCCTCAATTCTTCATCTAGAAACTTTGTAAGATTGCAAGTCTTTCTCTCTCTCTCCCTTCTTCCTTATTCTCGGCCATTACTAGAATTTAAAGGTTGGGTGGCTTTCACTTGTTCCTTGATTTGTTAGCTTTTTCTAGAGAATTCTAAGGGGGTTTGAGAGATATTTAGGGTTATTCATCCATTTAAAGCTATTGGAATAAATTGAGAAGGGTAATGGGCTCTTGGGTCAAAATGGTAATTCCCTTTTTACTATTCATTCTCGTCACAATGCATATAATCTGGCGAAATGATCAAATTCGACCTAGTTCTGTTCATAATTTGGAAACCTATTCAACAGCAAAGTTGTATATCTTAGTCTTAGCTTTTCGGAGATATATAGTTCATAACATCGAATATCATATGAAAATGTTGTGTCCCAAATACTAAGGGCTGTCTGGAGTACAACATCGAAAAAGTTTCATATCGAAATTGTGAGAAATTTATCAAATGTCCGTAAAGAATTTCCATAAGAATATACGTGCTTGAACTTGATTTATATTATTTATTACACCATCTCTATGATAATAGTCATTTGGATTACTGGGGTGTTATATTTTATCCCCCCTTAAATAGGATTCATCCTCGAATCCTCTTTAGAATTGGAATTCTGGAATCTGTCTAGGCTTGAAATTCTTGATGCTGAATATCTCACCACAAGTCATAGGATTCACATATTATTTTCTTAAGCCACCAACTTTTAACTGACTGTATTCTCATAACACCATATAGCACTACTTCCCGACAATCTTCTATATGTTGTCAATATACTATAGGATAATATGATCACCAAGATGAACCTTACATGCCATAACTTGGAAGTTATAACTTGGGATGTATTCTAATTGGTGTGCGTGATTCCTTACTCTATTGAAAACTATTTTGCATTATCTGGTTCAATTGGACTTAATAATTAAGATTTTCGCCAAACTAATCGATCACCAATTAGCTAGCAAACATACATACTCTTTATCATACCTCTTGCCATTCCTCGCACATATTGCTCTAGAATCAGTGGCTACAGTGAATACCCCTTAATTTTTGACTAAGAGATAATTATTCATTCTCATTCCATAAACTTCTGCCTGTTGGACAATTATGACCCATAGCGTCACTATTTGTACAGATCATGGTGTTGTTGTACAAATTAACTATATGACAAAGGAGATTACACTCTTATCATTTGTGATTAGATCACCTAGATGTATAAATGATAGGAGGTCTCTATGATTTGTTCCTGGATTGAGAATGATATGAGACAGTATCAGTCCACGAAGGATAAATCATTAAATATCCCTAGTCAGAGCATTATCGAGATTGGACATCGATGAATACGTAAAAGACTAGTATTACACTTGTGCGCGTTGTGAGGGCACAACGATATAGTCCTTATATATTTGGGTATAGGATACTCATGCAAGTGTAATAGGAGGTTGTGTTTTACCTATCGCTCTGGATAGACCCCCTCGGAATTCCATTGGTAGTATGACTATGTGTCTATGGAAGTCCGAAATCAGGGTAGGTGTATTTGGTCTTAACCTGAGACTTACACCGCTAATACTTGTGACAATAAATATACTTTGGTTGCGGTCGTCCAGGGCTTTAACAAATTTTATGTACGTCTATGCTGGGTATATTGAGAATCGTAGTGTGTTGGGTGTGATGTCAAGACGGAAGTATCACTTCAGTCATATGGAGATGATGGTCACGTAGGATACGGTACTAGTACTCTTAAGTACTGTAGTCATCAGAATAAAATGACAAGGTCATGTTTATCCGATTATAGAGACTAGTTACCAAACATCCGACATATGCTTCATACGGGGCAGACACAATTCCAGCCCCAGGCCTATCACATGATCATCCGATACTGGATCGACATACACAATACTATGTATACTACGTCTGATATAGATCCTTTATTCCTGTAAGGATATTTCTGGAGAATTGGGTAGGCATGGCGCTTTGCTAGAAGCCAACCTTGTCTTGTAAATCGGTACAAGCGTAGTACTAGGTACTTACGTGTTCGGATAGTCCGACGACCGAATTTACTGCCACCATATCCGAAGATCTCATAGGTCCCTTCCCGAAAATTCACCGATGACATATGACTCGCACTCTAAATTAATCTGGGATTAATTAGAAGAGAGAGAAAATTAATATGGGATTAATTGCGGAGATATTTTATCTGGGATAAAATATCAATTAAAAAGAGAATAACGATTATTTTGGAATTAATCGATAAATTAATATATTCGATATATTAAACGAATTGGATTTCGACGCGGAATTGGATTTCGACGCGGAATTGAATTTGATAGATTTAATTCGGGCGAACAAATTAATTTAGAATTAATTCATTAGCGATGTGAATAGTGACTTCGCTAGGCGTAATCATTTAATTGCGTCGCAACGGAAAATTCGTTAATTTGGAATTAGCGAACCCGAGCCTGGGATTATTTGCAAGCGCATTCGCATTTGAATTCGAGTGCGGCACGCAAGTCAAATCAAGAGTCAAATCGCTAGTCGCATCTAGCGTCACATCATTCATCAATCAAGTGATGGATGTCTTTCACTTTGAGTGATTGACGCCAGTCACTATTCACTGAGGAGGATTGATGAAGTGATGTGTGTGGGTGGTGCCATTAAGGCTTGACTTTTTGAAAGCCAAATTCATGGTAATGTATTTGAAATTCACATTCGGGTATTAGATACACAAATTTGAAGCCAACAATACACAACTCTCTCTTCTCTCATCTCTCTCTCTCACCCATGGAGGGCTTTTGCTCACTGGTTTTGGCAGTTCACTGCCGTGAGCCAAGAGAAAAGGGAAGCTTAGAGTCACGATTTTGTGGCAAAATCGGGAGTGCTAGCACACTACGAAGTCATGCGAATGTGATAGGGAAGTCCACCCATGAGCTGGGAATCATTTGACGAAGCTTGGAGCTTGAAGAAGATGATCAAAAGCCGAATCCAAGGGGACTGTCACAGCTCACTACTGAGCATGGAGGAAGGCAGAAAGTTCGTTTTTGTTGCCTCTCGCGTCGCTCAACCGATCGATGTAAGTATTCCGCAACTTCGTTGATTTGTATTTGCACAGATTTCATGTTGTTTATGATCTTGGGACCTTAGCAAACACCAACAATGGATATTAGAGCAAGGTT
The DNA here is from genome assembly GCA_019454045.1 of Zanthoxylum bungeanum. Taxonomy (NCBI): domain Eukaryota; kingdom Viridiplantae; phylum Streptophyta; class Magnoliopsida; order Sapindales; family Rutaceae; genus Zanthoxylum; species Zanthoxylum bungeanum. The sequence goes on along the minus strand of SKCR01039096.1, from coordinate 288,419 downwards.
GAGCATGAAATTGATTTAAGGCTTAAAATTTGAGTAAAATGATTTTGAGCATGTATAATGAAATTGGATGAATTAGTATGCTTAAATGTGTTTTAATTGATGATTGATTGGATCAATTTGAAGAAATGTTGTTTGGAACAAATTTCCCCTAATTTTATGGCTTGGCCGAAAATGAGCATGCCTTAAATTGTCTTGGATTTTTTGATTTTGATCTTTGGATGTGTTGGAAATCATTTGGGGATATTGATTTAATTGAATTGAATTTGATTTGGGCATAAATTCCCATTGCCCAGACTTGTGTAGCATGAATGGGTTTGATTTTTGTTAAATTGTGTTGGACATAATTTAATAATGATAAGCATGATTAATTAGGCTAATTTGATGTTTTGGAAATATTGATTTGGGTGATTAATTGTGTTATACACTTTAGTGTAATTAAATTTGGAAATTGGATTTTATGATTAATTAATTGGGCCTTAAATTGAAATTGGGCTTAAGTGTTGTAATTGGGCCTATTGGCCTTGGTTGTACCAAGATGGGTTTAGGCGAAATTGGTTGGATAAATTGGGCCCAAAACCGCATCCATAAAGTCCAAATACGACTTAATGGACCTTTAAAGTTTAATTGGGCCTAATGGGCCAAAATTGATTTCTGGGCTTATGGGGTAATTCCCGGATTGGATTTTGGTTATTCGGTTTGACCTGAGTTGACCAAAAGTCCATGCCTTAAGAAATTAATTAAAAGCCCATTGGACTTTAATTAAATTGAAGTTGGACGTTAATCGGGCTTTGAGACCCGTAACGATTAAATTTGGAATTTAAGTCGTAAAAGTTCATTAATAAAGTGTAGTATTTAATTTTGAATTAAATAGCGAATTAGAATTGAATGCATATTAAATTGGATTTAATGATGTAGTTTAATTTAATTCGAGAATTCGTACTTTGAGTATTTATTCGCAAAACGAGTTTGACTCGCGCAAAATCAAATCGTTGTTTGAACATTGGATGATCACTAATTATCAGATTAATTAATTTGATTAGATTGATTGATAACATGCTTGTGTGAATACATGGTTGCGATGCATGAATAATATATATCGGATGGATATTAGATGGGTGGGACAATTTTAGAAATTGTTTTAAAAAATTTGGAATTTATTAATTGGACCTGGGTGTCCAGCCTTATACTTCCATATTCTTTGTATTCTCTTCTCACATATTCCCCTCAATGTAAATGAGGTTTCTTTAGAAGTGTAGTGTAACGGGTAGAAGTAATACATGTGCTAACGGGAGAGAGAAATGGAGAGATTTGATCTAGGATCAATGTGTAAAGTATCCATCTGCATATCATTATTATTTTATTCATATGCGCTTTATTATGTGTTTAGAATGCATGTTTAAAGGTGTATGATGATGAGACCTTAACAAAGATAATAATTGGTTGCCAATTTGCACTCGAAAAACCCTCGCAAAATATTAAGCGTTTTTCCTTCCATTGGGTGATTCTCACTCAAGATCCGAGACTAGCATGGCTTGTTGGCCAAAGTCAAGGCCTTTGTCCGTCGAGGATGTTTTGAATCACAAAGGCTTTGTTCCATATTGGTGTCTTGTACAAGTTGTGGTTTTTTTGCCAAAGTCAAGACCACTTCTTGTCCATCGACATTGATTACGAAGCTTTCCATGGTCAATGGGTCGCGCTTAACTGGGATCACTAAGTTTGTTGTGCCAAAGCCAAGGCTTAGTTGATTCAGAGGAAAAAGGTTAGGTAATACATTGGATGTATTGGCATATATAAGATATATGTTTCGGACTTGGATGTCCCCCTACCATATCTAGGAATTTGATTGGATCCAATCGATCTTAGATCTACCTAGTTAATTATCATACAATTTGTTGGCCAAAGTCAAGATTGTGTGATATTTAACAGGATCCTATCCCACTAGGAAACACGGTTTCCCGAGTACTCGACAGAGGGTTAGAGGCTCACCAAAAAATAGTGGGAGGCAAGAATTGAATTTGTAATATTCATTTAATTACTTGCCATACGCGCTCATTCACAAATATCATTCGTCATATAAATTAAATGTTAGTTGGACTAATATTTAAATCGTTGTTTTAATTAATAGTTGGACTATATTCAAACATTTCATTTATAGTTGATTATATAATTGGATTATAGTAATCAATGTATTTGATTTAATTAAATTATAGTTGATTAAATAGTTGGACTATTGTAATCATTATAATAAATAATACCTAAATCGTTGATTAAGTAGTTGGACTATTAGAATCAAGATGTAATTAAAGATTGACGTTTAATACACAATCCTAGGGAAAATGTATTTAATTGGTTTAATTTTCAAATTGGGAATAAATTTCAGGATGGTCCTGGAAAATAATAAGTTACTTTATTTGATAAAATAACATATTATGCCTAAGCCCGAAGTTAAGCAAATAGTAGAGCATAATCTTTGGAAGATTTATGTAATGATAACTTTAGTGCTTAATCCATTAAGCCTGTCGCATTAGACTCCTTAATTTCTGAATCAGAACTAAGGATTAGATCCTTAAAGTATGATACTGAAATTGAAGGATCTTCATAAATCTATACTTAGGTTTTAGAAGTACTATATTGCAATAAATAACTCTTGGAGAGTTAATGACTATTCTCTAGGAAGATAAAGTCAAAATTTGCAATAAGACAAGTAGCGTTAGTCGCACCTTACTTCGATATTCTAGAAGCCAAGGCTTGGCAAAAGGCTTCTGGAGTGTTGAAACTGGCAAAGGCAAAATCATTATAATCTTCTGGGAAGATAAATGACATATCCCAAAATGTCTGCCTAAATTGTGGCAAACGGGATACAGAAGCGTGACTACCGTTTGGACAAAGCAGACATAAGGGAATTGAAGACGAGCAAGGCTCTGACTTCAAATATGTTTGTCATAAATATATTCACTACTAGTATTAAAATTGGATTTTAGATACTCAGTGTGATATAAATATATGTATTGATGTTCAGAATCTGCTATGAGCAGGATGCGGACCTCAATTGAGATTTAATCTGCGGATTGAAAACGTGATGAAAATCGTTGTTTCAACCGTAGATACCTAATTTAGGAACTACCCTTCGGGTGTGTACCTAAATTTGGAACTGTTATAATGTAACTAGTTTGACTAGATACATTATCTCTATATCAGTGTTTAACCCGCTGCGGGTGAACCTTATATTCTAGAACACTAAAGTGTTTTATTATATAAAGATGATATTGAGATAAACACATTAGATGTGAATAACAGTATTTATATTTTGAATATAAATAAAATCTCAAACATATTAAATGACAAACAAATAGTTCAAACTGATTTGATCAGAAGAAACTGATGTAGCATTGTTGTCTCGGACACAATCAAACAAGAATCGTATATCCACACTTTCGAATAGTGGGTACTCGGACTAATTTGATTCTATTCAAATAAAGTCTACGAATCTAGTTTATTGGGCAATGTGCCTAAAACACTGTTTACTTGGTAAAAGTGCAAATGTCACCAATATGTTAGCCCTAGTTCATAGTGAAGCAAGTGGGCCCATGTCTAGCTAGGCTAGATGTGGATATGAATATTTCGTGACCTTACGGATGTGGCATCGCGTTATGGTTATGTGTTTCTTTTGAACACAAATCAGAAACTTTAAAGTTTCGACACGAAATAGACAAACAGGTCGGCTAAAGTATTAAATCGTCACGGTTAGACCATGATGAAAATACTTAAGCAATAAGTTTCTAATATACTTGAAAGAGTATAGTATTCTTTCAATGAGGACTCCTCCCGAAACATGTCATCCTGACGGTGTGTCCGAACTGAGTAACCGAATTTTGTTGGACATGATAAGGTTAATCATGAGTCGCTCTGAGCTACAATTTCCTTCAATGGATACGCATAAACAGTGCAAGAACTTATTTTGAATAAGGTTCCATAAAAATTTGTTTGACATATATCATATTAGATATGAACAGGAAAGAAACCAGGTTTCTCATTCCTGATAATTTGGGAATGCTAGGCATATGTTTGGATGATACCAAACTAAAACCCAAATTGGATAAGTGCCAATTGTAGGTTATCCTAGGGATACATAAGTATAGTACTTATACAACTCACGAGAGAACAATTAGATTGTTGCTCACCATGCGGTTTTCTTAAGAGGAATACCGATATGCAGTGGTAAGTGGGAGGATAGTAAAACTCGATGAAAATCAGAGTAATACTGTTCAAGGCACCGAATCTTCATGGAACAAAATATAGTTCATCAAGGATGAAACTATACCATTAATCTTCGAATACACAAGAACCGCGTAAGTCGGAGAGAGTCAGAAAATAACCTGGGGTATGGGTTTCTGATCTCACCTTATAAAGATGTCTATCTTATTGAGGTATACCAACTGACTACGTATAGGAAGTGATACAAGGTATCGACTCCCTATTATGACAAAGTGTCATAAGTCCGAAATGGATTCCATGTATATCAATTTAGTTTAGACACTAGTTGATGTACCGCAAGGCATTGTGCGTACTGGTACTTTATAAGTCTTCAAGGAAGACGTACATGGATGGCAACATACCAACAAATAAAGCTAGGCTTTAGCGGAGAGGTATCGTTATCAACATTGTGTTGATTACGATTCAACCTTTTACTTGTTGCCACGGTCAATCCTTTTGGATAATGCTTGCTAAAGCTGCATGTTTCATTTATGAAATATGTTAGCTGAATGGAAAAATCGCTTTCCTGAAAAGGAAACCATTTGGAGGATGTTTACAACATCCTGTCGGTTTTGTCGTACCCAAAACTAGCAAACAAGGTTTGCGGGTTATTCGATCTATATTTGGATTGTAGCAAGCATTAGGTTCTTGGAATTACCGTTTTGATGTAATCATAATGGTTTATGATTTAATTCAAAACAAAATGATTCTTCTGTATATAAGAGGGTTAGTGGGAGCGCACTGATAGTGGTTGTCCTATAAATAATAATAATAGACGTCATTTCTTGGAAATGATATTCCCATAATATAATCGGTGAAAGCTTGGCTTTCAGAAAACTCTCCATGAAATCATACATTGAAAAATGTACGCGACATGGTGTCTCATACGCTTTGAGCATATGGATTCACAAATAAACCAATCCAAGTGATAGTCACTGGATTGATGTTAAGAACATCAGTTAGTATCATAGAGAACTAAGGATGTTGTCTTAAACTATGGAGATGGAGAACTTGAAGTGACTGGGATCACTGTTGCAAGTTTCCTAAACCGATAAAAACGACTATAAGTCAAAACGGTACTATACAGTTTGAATGACGGAACAGTGAACTGGAAATCTTCCAAGCAAGATATTGTTATCGAATAAACAACAGATTCGGGTTATTGCTGCAGTTGAGGCAGCAATAGAAGCCATTTGGGTCGATAATAATCTAATTAGATTACATATAATTATGTTAGCAGCTGAGCTATGCGTCAACATAGGCTAAAGAATTAATGGTCTCATCAACGATCCACATACGTACTTTGACTATTCATCTGATTCGTTCGAATCATACATCGTGGCAATGTGATGATAATATAAATCGCATCAGATGATAATCATGCAAATCCGCTGACGAAAGCATTTCTCAGTAATTTGAGCCAACCGTACATAGTTCCGGTGTAAGACACTCGAGTGACTGGCTATAGGCCAAGTGGGAGATTGTTGGACAATTATGACCCATAGCGTCACTATTTGTACAGATCATGGTGTTGTTGTACAAATTTACTATGTGAAAAAGGAGATTGCACTCTTATCATTTGTGATTAGATCACCTAGATGTATAAATGATAGGAGGTCCCTGTGATTTGTTCCTGGATTGAGAATGATATGAGACAGTATCAGTCCACGAAGGATAAATCATTAAATATCCCTAGTCAGAGCATTATCGAGATTGGACATCGATGAATACGTAAAAGACTAGTATTACACTTGTGCGCATTGTGAGGGCACAACGGCATAGTTCTCATATATTTGGGTATAGGATACTCATGCAAGTGTAATAGGAGATTGTATTTTACCGATTGTACGGGAAACAGCTTCGCTCTGGATAGACCCCCTCGGAATTACATTGGTAGTATGACTATGTGTCTATGGAAGTCTGAAATCAGGGTAGGTGTATTTGATCTTAACCTGAGACTTGCACCGCTAATACTTGCGACAATCAATATATTTTGGTTGCGGTCATCCAGGGCTTTAACAGGTTCTATGTATGCCTATGCTGGGTATATTGAGAATCGTAGTGTGTTGGGTGTGATATCAAGATGGAAGTATCACTTCAGTCATATGGAGATGATGGTCACGTAGGATACGGTACTAGTACTCTGAAGTACTGCAGTCATCGGGATAAAATGATAAGGTCATGTTTATCCGATTATAGAGACTAGTTACCAGACATCTGACATGTGCTTCGTACGGGGCAGACACAATTCCAGCCCCAGACCTAGCACGTGATCATCCGATACTGGATCGACATACACAATACTTTGTATACAATGCCTGATATAGATCTTTTATTCCTGTAAGGATATTTCTGGAGAATTGGGTAGGCATGGCACTTTTCTAGAAGCCAACCTTGTCTTGTAAATCGGTACAAATGTAGTACTAGGTACTTATGTGTTCGGATAGTCCGACGACCGAATTCACTGCCAACATATCCGGGGATCTCATGGGTCGCTTCCCGAGGATTCACCGATGACGTATGACTCATACTCTAAATTAATCTGGGATTAATTAGAAGAGAGAGAAAATTAATCTAGGATTAATTGCGGAGATATTTTATCTAGGATAAAATATCAATTAAAGAGAGAATAACGATTAATTTGGAATTAATCGATAAATTAATATATTCGATATATTAAACGAAGTTGGATTTCGACACGGAATTGAAATTAGATTTTAATTCTGGCGAACGAATTAATTTAGAATTAATTCGTTAGCGATGTGAATAGTGACTTCGTTAAGCGTAATCATTTAATTGCGTTGCAACGGAAAATTTGTTAATTTGGAATTAGCGAACCTGTTCCCGGGATTATTTGCATGTGCATTAGCATTTTGAATTCGAGTGCGGCACACAAGTCAAATCAAGCGTCAAATCGCTAGTCGCATCCAGCGTCACATCATTCGTCAATCAAGTGATGGATGTCTTTCACTTTGAGTGATTGACGCCAGTCACTATTCACTGAGTGATGGACTGATGAAGTGATGTGTGTGGTTGGTGCCATTAAGGCTTGACTTTTTGCAAGCCAAATTCATGGTAAATGAATTTGAAATTCACATTTGGGTATTAGATACACGAATTTGAAGCCAACAATACACAACTCTCTCTTTCTCTCATCTCTCTCTCTCTCGCCCATGGAGGGCTTTTGCTCACTGGTTTTGGCAGTTCACTGCCGTGAGCCAAGAGGAAAAGGGAAGCTTAGAGTCACGATTTTGTGGCAAAATCGGGAGTGCTAGAACACTACGAAGTCATGCAACTGGCAAAAGCCACTTTTTTATTCGTAACAAGGTGATAGGGAAGTCCACCCATGAGCCGGGAATCATTTGACGAAGCTTGGAGCTTGAAGAAGATGATCAAAAGCTGAATCTAAGGGGACTGTCACAGCTCACTGCCGAGCATGGAGGAAGGCATAAAGTTCGTTTTTGTTGCCTCTCGCGTCGCTCAACCGATCGATGTAAGTATTCCGCAACTTCGTTGATTTGTATTCGCACATATTTCATGTTTGTTTATGATCTTGGGACCTTAGAAAACACCAACACTACCAAGTACTTTACACGCTTATGATCGTAGGACCTTAGCAAACACCAACATTGCCAAGTACTTTACACTATCGTCATGCTACCACTTTGCCTATGCATCAAAGAAATCTCATTTCTAGGCCTCTAGTTTATGTTCAACATTTTCTAACCTGATTCCCTACATGAGCTATCAGTTCTAAAATTGATACTATATTCGTGGCTTGCCGTCCACACACCTTAGTTCTACTCTTGTTTGAAACCTCATATACCTATTATCATGACAACTTTAATTCTCAAATATCACTTGGGATTTATATTACCCTTCACGGTTAATATATCACTGTTGTACTTTCTTCTTAGCTGATACTTTCGAGTCCCTAGAAATACATGTGTTCTCTATGGTTTGGCTTTTTCATATTTCGCATCAATTCTGGGTGTAAACGCATAAAACAAAGTCCTACTAGGTATTTCCTTATTGCTACTTACTCAGCCTTATTTCTGTCATTTATTCTTATAACTTAACTGCTTAACTCTATATTTTATGCTTGCTAAGCTGCAACTGTTTGCCAGCCCCGTCGTTCAAGTTCTCTAATCTCTGCCTATCTGTAGGGCTTAGGATCTCATAGTTCATGGTCAAATTCCTCAGTACTTCTGACTTTTACTGTTCGTTACCAGTGCCTCTTATATTCAGGTCATTAACTCTAGATAGATCTTCTGGCGGTCTTTCCTAATTGGCTAAATTCTCAAGAAAAAGGTACCTAATTTGACTTAATTGCATGTTACTTGAGTTAAACTGTATTCCTTGTTATTCATGTAGAATTGGCAACTCGGTTTTGGTTACTTCTGAATTCTTGGTCTTCTTGACTAATGTTCCATTTTTCATTTTTTATCTAGACAAGCTCCTCCTTTAATTTTTACTTAGAGTCATTTCCATATTCTCTTATTCTCTATTCTTTATCTGAGACTTTGTTGGATAATATGACCCATAGCGTCACTATTTGCACAGATCATTGTGTTGTTGTAGCAAATTAACTATGTAATAAGGAAATTGCACTCTCATCATTTGTGATTAGATCACCATAGATATATAAATGAAGAGAGGTCTCTATGATTAGTTCCTAGATTGAGATGATATGAGACAGTATCAGTCCACGAAGGATTAATCATTGAATATCCCTAGCCGTAGTATTATCGAGACTGGACATCGATAATGCGGATAGGCTGGTATTGCACTTGTGTGCGTTGTGAGGCACAACGGCATAGTTCTCATATATATAAGTGTTGGATACTTATGCAAGTGCGATAGGAGGTCGTGTTTCACCGATGGTACGGGAAACAGCTTCGCTCTGGATAGACCCCTCGGAATCCCATTGGTATTATGAATATGTGTCTATGGGAGGCCGAAATCAAGGTAGGGTTGTATAGTCTTAACCTGAGACTTACATCGCTAATGCTTACGACAATCGATATTTTAGTTGAGGTCGTCTAGGACTGTAACTAGTTCTGTGTACGCCAATGCGGGTATATTGAGAATCGTAGTGTATTGGATGTGATGTCAAGACGGAAGTATCACTCCAGTCATAGTGGAGATGATGTCACGCAGGATACGGTATTAGTGCTCTTAGAGATGCGCATCCAATCGTGATATTATGACCAGGTCATGAATATCCGATTATAGAGACTAGTTACCAGACATCCGATATGTGTTTCGGACGGGGCAGACACTTATCCAGCCCCAGCCCTAGCACGTGATTATCCGATACTGGGCCGATATACACAATACATTAGTATACTACGCTTGATACAGATCTTAATATTCTTAAATGGATATGTCCGGAGAATTGGGTAGACTTGGTGCTTTGCTAGGAGTCGACCTTGTCTCGTAATCGGTAGAACGTAGTACTTGGTACGTACGTGATTCGGATACTCCGACGACCGTATTTACTGCCAGATTATCCGGGGATCTCATGGGTCGCTTCCCGATAATCCACCGATGACGCACAACTCGCACTCTTGAATAATCTGGGATTATACAGAAGAGAGAGAAAATTAATCTAGGATTAATAACGGAGATTTTTTATCCGGGATAAAATGTCGTCTAAAGAGAGAGAGAACGATTAATTCGGAATTAATCGATGTATTAATATATTCGATATATTAGACGAAATTAGATTTCGACGCGGAATTAAAATCAGATTTTAATTCGGGCAAACGAGTTAATTTAGAATTAATTCGTTAGCGACGTAAATAATAATTTCGCCAGGCGCAATTATTTATTTAAATTCGATTGAATTAACGTCGCGACGTAAGCTCGGTATTTCGGAAATATCGAACCCGAACGCGTGAGTGCACGTGGGCCCACTTTCATTTGGAAACGTGTGGGGCCCACATGACACATGTCATTCTAATGCTTTGCATGTAGATTGTGTACATTGCACTCAATGTCATTGCATGGAGTTTGAGTGTTTGACACTCTAAGCCATTGCATGTTATGTGTCAATTTTATTATTAATTTAATGAAAATTATGGCATAAATATAAATTGATTTTTGGTAAATCATTTCAATAACTTAATACACAATTTATCTCTCTCAAAATTCTCTCTTCCTCTCACGGCAATGGTGGCCATTCTTCACTGGTTTTGAACCAGTTTGGGCGTGAATAAGGGAAGCAAGAGTGGTTTCTCATGGTGAGAAATCAAGTGCTAGCACACTTACAAGTCTTGCGAAGGTGGTAGGGAGGTTCAACCATGAGGCGGGACTCATCCGATGGAGTTTGGAGCTTCGTTTTGAGACCCGAAACTGCCAAGACAGTGAGCATGGACTGCTGCAGTGGGCTTACAAAGGCAGTGCGTTTTTGGGCATGATTCGTCTTCAAATCGACATAACCGATCAATGTAAGTATTCCGCTATCTTCATTGGTGTATTCACGCATGTTTTCATGTCTTGATTTGATCTTGGGACTTTAGAAAACTTAACAATGGCATCAAGAGCTAATGTTGCAAGCATGAAAAATGTAGGGCTTAAAATTTGGGTAAATGTTTGTTGAGCATGATTTGAATAAATTGATTGTTTAAGTATGCTTATAACATGTTTGATTGCATTTTGGTTGGACCAATTTATTGAAAATTGATTTGGAATAATTTTCCCCAATTTATTCATGTTGGCCGAATGTGTAGGAGTCTTGGAGTTCTTGAATTTTTCATTTTAAATTCATTGGATGAGTTATAATGATATAGGATGATGTTAATTTGAAGTCAATTTGATTGAATTTTGAATTGAACAAAATCCCCAATTTCCTTCACCTTGGCCGAATGTATAGCCCTATTGAATGTCTTGGTATTTTTGATTTTATGAACATTGGATGTGTATGAAATCATTCGGGAAGTTAATACGTTGTCAATTGTGTAATTAATCGGATTAAATTCAAATCGGACAAAATAACCTTCCTTGGCCGAGAGCATTGAAGCATGTTTATGGGTTTGATTTTCAATTTGTGTTGTTGGACATATGATAATGAATCAAGCATGATTAATGGACTAATTTGGGTTCGGAAATATTGATTTAGTCGATTAATCATATAATGCACTTTAGGTAATGAATTGCGTAATTGGATTTTTGTAATTTAATTATTTAGGCTTAAAATTGGATTTGGGCTTTAATTGTTGTAATTGGGCCTATTGGGCTTGATTTATCAAGTTTGGTTTAGGCCAAATGGATTGGATCCAATTGGGCCCAAAACCTTGACCATAAAGCCCAATGCGACTTAATGAACCTTTAAAGTTCAATTGGGCCTAATGGGCCAAGATTGATTTATGGGCTTATGGGGTAAATCCCGGATTGGACTTGGTTATCGGTTTGACCCGAGTTGACCAAAAGTCCACGCCTTAAGAAATCAATCAAAAGCCCATTGGACTTTAATTGAATTGACGTTGGACGTTAATCGGTCTTTGAGACGCGTTACGATTAGATTTGGAATTTAAATCGTAAAAGGTTTATTAAATAAAAGTGTAATATTTAATTTGGAATTGAATAGTGAATTAGTATTAAATACATGTTAAATTAGATTAATGATGTAGTTTAATTTAATTCATGAATTCGTACTTTAAGTACTTATTCGCAAAAACGAGTTTGACTCGAACAAAATCAAATCGTTGTTTGAACATTGGATGATCACTTAATTATCAGATTAATTAATTTGATTAGATTGATTGATAGCATGCTTATGTGTGTGAATACGGGGTTGTGTTGAATGAATAATGTATATCGGATGGATATTAGACGGGTGGGCAATTTTAGAAATTGTTGTAATAAATTCGATTTATTAAATTGGACCTGCGTGTCCAGCCTTATCACCTCTATTCTCTTTGTATTCTCTTCTCACCTATTCCCCTCTATGTATATGAGGTTTCTTTAGAAGTGTAGTGTAACGGGTAGAAGTAATACTAGTGCTAGCTTGAGTGAGAAAGGGAGAGATTTGATCTAGGATCAATGTGTTAAGTATCCATCCGCATATCATTATTATTTATTTTCATACTCCTTTATTATGTATTTAGAATGCATGTTTAAGGGTGTATGATGATGAGACCTTAACATAGATAATTAAATTGGTAGCCAATTTGCACGCGAAAAGCCCTCATCAATATCATGCGTTTTTCCTTCCATTGAGTGATTCTTACTCAAGATCCTAGATTGGCAGGGTTGTTGGCCAAAGTCAAGCCTTGTCCTTCAAAGATGTGTTTTAATCACGAGGCTTTGTTCCATATGGTGTCTTGTCCAAGTTGTGGTTTGTTGGCCAAAGTCAAGACCACTTCTTGTCCAACGACATTGATTACGAAGCTTCCATGTCAATGGGTCCGCGCTTGACTGGGATCATTAGGTTGTTGGCCAAAGCCAAGGCCTAGTTGATTCAGAGGAAAAAGGTTAGGGTATACATCGATGTATAGACATATATAAGATATATGTGTTTAGGACTTGGATGTCCACCTACTGGATCTAGGAGTTGGATTAGATCCAATGATCTTCGAGATCTACCTAGTTAATTATCATACAATTTGTTGGCCAAAGTCAAGATTGTGTGATATTTAACGGGATCCTAGCCCACTAGGAAACACGGTTTCCCGAGTACTCGACAGAGGGTTAGAGGCTCGACGAAAAATAGTGGGAGGCAAGTATTGAATTTGCAACATTCGTTCGAATACTCGCTAAACGCGCTCATTATATTTTACTCGTCATATTAATCAAAGTATTAGTTGGACTAATATTTTATGTTGTTTTAAATATATATATAGTTGGACTATACAAACTCATTCAATATATAGTTGATTTTATAATTGGATTATAGTAATCAATATAATTGAATTAAAATGATAGTTGATTTTATAATTAGATTATAGTAATCAATATTAAAATTATAGTTGATTAAATAATTGGATTATTGTAATCATTATAAAAATAGTACCTTATTAAATTGATTAAATAGTTGGACTATTGAAATCAAGAAAGAATTGAAAAGTTGAATATTTAAATATATAATCATTGGATTAAATGCTTTAAATGATTTAATTTTCATATGGGAATAAATAATAGGTTAATTTATTTGATAAAATAACTTATTATGACTAAGCCCATAATTAAGCAAATAGTAGAGCATAAAATCTTTGGAAGATTTATGTGATGATGACTTTAGTGCTTAATTAATATACTTACAATAAATCTATCTTTAGATTTAAAAGTATTAAAATTGCAAATAATTGACCATTCTAGTGGAGAAAAGTCAAAGTTTGCAATTGGGCATGTAGCACAAGGTGCACATCATTTCGATATTCTAAAAACCCAAGGCTTGGCCAAAGGTTTGTGAAATATTGAAAAGGTAATTGACATATCCCAAAGTGACTACCATTTGGATATGGAAGACACGAAGGAATTAAAGATAGGGAGAGGCTCTAACTTTAAAAATATTGTCAAAGTTATGTTTACTACTAGTATTAAAATGGATTTTAAATACTTAGTGTGGTACATAATACATATATGTATTGACGTTCAGAATCCGCTGTGGGCTGGATACTGGCTTCAAGCCGAGATTTCTCTGCGAATTGGAAACGGGACGAAAGTCGCTGTTTCGACCGTAGATACCTAAGTTTAGGAACTACCCTTCGGGTGTACTTAAATTAGGAAATGTTATAATGTAACTAGTTTGACTAGAGACATTATCTCTATATCAGTGTTAATCCGATGCGGATAAAACCTTTATATTCTAGAACACTAAAGTGTTTCATTATATAAAGATGATACTGAGATAAATACATTAGATGTAAATAACATAATTTATATTTTGAATATAAATAAAATCTCAAACATATAAATGACAAATAAATAGCTCAAATTGATTTGATCAATAGAGACTTATTTGTGGCATTGTTGTCTGGGACACAATTAAACAAGACTCGTATATCCACACTTTTGAAGAGTGGGTACTAGGACTGATTTGACTATTCAAATAAGGTCTACGAATCTAGTTTATTAGGTTAAAAACCTAAAATACTATTTACTTGGTAATAGTAAAAGGGCCACCGATCTGTTAGCCCTATTCATGGTGAAGTAAGTGGGCCCATATCTAGCTAGGCTAGATGTGAACATGAATATTTCGTGACCTTAACGGATGTAGCTGTAGCATCACGTTATGGTTATGTGTTTCTTTTGAAGAACACAGATCAGAAACTTTTGAAGTTTCGACACGAAGAAAACAAACAGATCGGCTATAGTGTTATTCCGCCACGGTAAGACCGAAATGGAAAATACTTAAGCAGTAAGTTTCATATATAAATGAAAGAGAACGGTGTTCTTTCATGTGAGGACTCCTCCCGAGACACGTCGGTTTAGACGGTGTGTCTGAACTAAAACCGAATTTTGTTGGACATGATAAGGTTTATCACGAGTCGCTCTGAGCTACTATTTCCTTCTACAGGATATGTATTAACAGTGCAAAACTTATTTAGAATAAGGTTCCATATAAATCTGTTTGACAGATATCATATAGGATATGAACAGGAAAGAAACGAGGTTTCTCATTCCTGATAATTTGGGTATGCCAGGCATAAAGTTTGGATGATACCAAACTAAGAACCCAAATTGGATTAGTGCCAATATAGGTTATCCTAAGGGAAACCATAAGTATAGTACTTATAAATCCCACATGAGAACAATGTGATTGTTGCTCACCATGCGGTTTTCCTGAGAGGAATACCGATATGCAGTGGTCAGTGGGAGGATAGTGATACTCAATGAAAATCGGAGTAATACTATTCATAGCACGAAGTCCTTAATGAACACAAACAATTCATCTATGATGAATCTGTACCATTAATCTTCAAATACACAAGAAATCGGTAGATCGATATAGAGTCAGAAAACAACCTAGGGTATGGGTTTCTGATCTAACCTCATTAAGATGTCAATCTTATGAAGGTAATCCACCGACTACGTTTTGAGGAAGTGATACAAGGTATCGACTCCCTGTTATGGCAAAGTGCCATGAGTCCGAAATGGATTCCATGTATAACGACTATTATGGATACTAGTTGTTGTACCACAAAGCATTGTGCCTATTGGTACATTATACGTCTTCAAGGAAGACATACATGGATGGCAACATACCAACGTACAAAGCTAGGCTTTAGACGGAAAGGTATCGTTATCAACATTGTGTTAATAACGGTTCAACCTTTTACCTGTTGCCATGGTAAATCCATTTTGAAAATGCTTGTTGATAACTGCGTATTTCATTTATGAAATTTGCCAGTTATAGATCAAAATCGCTTTCCTGAAAAGGAAACCTTTTGGAGGATGGTTACAACATCCTGACGATTTTGTATAACCGACAAACCAGGTTTGCGGGTTATTCGATCCATGTTTGGATCAATGCAAGCATAAGGTTCTTGGAACTGACGTTTTGAAATAATCATAATGGTTTATGATTTAACTCAAAACGAAATAATTCTTGTGTATATAAGGAGGTTAGTGGGAGAAGGCACTGACAATGAAATTCCCATAAAGCAATTAGTGAAAGCTTGGCTTTCATAGATATTCTTCATAAGAAATTCTCCGTAGAATTCTGGGGAGTAACAACCTTTATTCAAGGAATAAAGATCTACTGGGCTAGATTTAGAGTTGGTAAAACTCTCTGAGAAATTGTACATTTAAAATGTACTTGTATTGGTGTCTCATACGCTTTGAGCATATGGAGTCACAATCGGTCAATCCAAGGGATAGTCACTGGATTGAAGATTAAGAACATCTGTTAGTATCTGAGAGAACTAAAGATGTTGTCTTAAACTATGGAGATGGAGAACTTGAAGTGACTGGGATCACTACTGCAAGTTTCCAAACAATTAAATACTACGGTACTATAAAGTTTGAATAACAGGGACAGTGAGCTGGAAATCTTCCTAGCAAGATAACTGTTGCCGAATAAAACAACGATTGCGGATTATTGCTGCAGCTGAGGCAGCAATAGAAGTCTTTGGGTCGAAAGTGAATCTAATTAGATTAGATATAGTTCTGTTAGCAGCTGAGCTAGGCGTCAGCAAAGCTAAGGAATTAAAGGTCTCATCGACGATCCAGATATATACTTCTATATCATCTGATTCGTTCGGATCATACATCGTGTGGCGATGTGATGATCGTATAAATCGCGTCAGACGATAATCATACAAATCCGCTGACGAAAACCTTTCCTCAGCAATTTGAGCGAATTGTACATAGTTCGGGTGTTAGACACTCGAGAGTGACTGGCTATGTGCCAAGTGGGAGATTGTTGGATAATATGACCCATAGCGTCACTATTTGCACAGATCATTGTGTTGTTGTAGCAAATTAACTATGTAATAAGGAAATTGCACTCTCATCATTTGTGATTAGATCACCATAGATATATAAATGAAGAGAGGTCCCTATGATTAGTTCCTAGATTGAGATGATATGAGACAGTATCAGTCCACGAAGGATTAATCATTGAATATCCCTAGCCGTAGTATTATCGAGACTGGACATCGATAATGCGGAATAGGCTGGTATTGCACTTGTGTGCGTTGTGAGGACACAACGGCATAGTTCTCATATATATAAGTGTTGGATACTTATGCAAGTGCGATAGGAGGTCGTGTTTCACCGATGGTACGGGGGAAACAGCTTCGCTCTGGATAGACCCCTCGGAATCCCATTGGTATTATGAATATGTGTCTATGGGAGGCCGAAATCAAGGTAGGTGTGTATAGTCTTAACCTGAGACTTACATCGCTAATGCTTACGACAATCGATATATTTTAGTTGAGGTCGTCTAGGACTGTAACTAGTTCTGTGTACGCCAATGCCGGGTATATTGAGAATCGTAGTGTATTGGATGTGATGTCAAGACGGAAGTATCACTCCAGTCATAGTGGAGATGATGTCACGCAGGATACGGTATTAGTGCTCTTAAGAGATGCGCATCCAATCGTGATATTATGACCAGGTCATGAATATCCGATTATAGAGACTAGTTACCAGACATCCGATATGTGTTTCGGACGGGGCAGACACTTATCCAGCCCCAGCCCTAGCACGTGATTATCCGAAACTGGGCCGATATACACAATACATTGTATACTACGCTTGATACAGATCTTAATATTCTTAAATGGATATGTCCGGAGAATTGGGTAGACTTGGTGCTTTGCTAGGAGTCGACCTTGTCTCGTAAATCGGTAGAACGTAGTACTTGGTACGTACGTGATTCGGATACTCCGACGACCGTATTTACTGCCAGATTATCCGGGGATCTCATGGGTCGCTTCCCGATAATCCACCGATGACGCACAACTCGCACTCTTGAATAATCTGGGATTATACAGAAGAGAGAAAATTAATCTAGGATTAATAACGGAGATGTTTTATCCGGGATAAAATGTCGTCTAAAGAGAGAGAACGATTAATTCGGGATTAATCGATGTATTAAATATTCGATATATTAGACGAAATTAGATTTCGACGCGGAATTAAAATCAGATTTTAATTCGGGCAAATGAGTTAATTTAGAATTAATTCGTTAGCGACGTAAATAATAATTTCGCTAGGCGCAATTATTTATTTAAATTCGATTGAATTAACGTCGCGACGTAAGCTCGGTATTTCGGAAATATCGAACCCGAACGCGTGAGTGCACGTGGGCCCACTTTCTTGGAAACGTGTGGGGCCACATGACACATGTCATTCTAATGCTTTGCATGTAGATTGTGTACATGCACTCAATGTCATTGCATGGAGTTTGAGTGTTTGACACTCTAAGCCATTGCATGTTATGTGTCATAATTTTATTATTAATTTAATGAAAATTATGGCATAAATATAAATTGATTTTTGGTAAATCATTTCAATAACTTAATACACAATTTTATCTCTCTCAAAATTCTCTCTTCCTCTCACGGCAATGGTGGCCATTCTTCACTGGTTTTGAACCAGTTTGGGCGTGAATAAGGGAAGCAAGAGTGGTTTCTCATGGTGAGAAATCAAGTGCTAGCACATTTTCAAGTCTTGCGAAGGTGGTAGGGAGGTTCAACCATGAGGCGGGACTCATCCGATGGAGTTTGGAGCTTCGTTTTGAGACCCGAAACTGCCAAGACAGTGAGCATGGACTGCTGCAGTGGGTACAAAGGCAGTGCGTTTTTGGGCATGATTCGTCTTCAAATCGACATAACCGATCAATGTAAGTATTCCGCTTCTTCATTGGTGTATTCACGCATGTTTTCATGTCTTGATTTGATCTTGGGACCTTAGAAAACTTAACAACTTTTATGGTCTATGTCTCTGTTTTCTTTCCGATAGATATTATCCTTTAAATGTCTCTTACCTTACCTTATAGGATACTAGACTACACCTCGGATTCATTTATTTCTGGAATGGAATTGAGATTAACATCTAGGTTCACCCTTACTGCTGTTGTTTAATGAGGGTTAGGAGGTGGGGTTGTCCTGAAGTCTTTTTCAATTGTGGTGGTCTCATTAGCTATGAGTGCTGCAGTTGCTCATGTTGCTCGTTATAATCCTGGGATTCTCTTATTCACATACTTCAACTTTAATCCTGATTTATTTCTGACTATTGACCATACTATCTATTACTGAGAATCTTCTCAAGGCTTATGCTTTCCTCAAATCTTATCATATCATACTTCCTTTTTTATTCTTCATTCTGAAGTCTTTCTCTACTACTTAGATTGCATTCTTATCTCAGTTTCTTGAATCTCATAAGTCATTTCTTCTTTGAAAGCTCCATCTTCATCTATAAATTAGGGCATCAATGTTGTACCTTGGTTTGGGTGTTGTTCTATTACTAATTTGTCCCTCTCTAGTATGTTGGAAAGCTCTGTATAAGTCATGTTTCTTAATTCCGGGGGTCATTATCTACGTTGTTTACTCTGGGTCATTTCTCTTTTGAGTCCTTATTTTCTTAAAGGCTATGCATTCTACGTCAGGGTAGGTCATTTCTTCTAAATTTTGCTAAACATACTGTTAATCCCAATCACTCTATCTTATACAAGATATTACTATTTCATGATTTGTATATTCTATCAAATGCTCTTCTTTACTTGTTCAAATCCTTATTGGGCTCTAAGTTAGGACGTGAATACATGATTTCTATGTTTGGTTAGATGTCTGAATACTTACTAGGGTCGAGGCTACTGGAAAGAAGAGTTAGCGTTCATTCTGTAGGGATCTGCATTGACTTCTCTCATCCTATGGTTCCACAACTTTTATCAACAATTCTTAGGGCTCCATTTCATTACCTTATTTAAGCTATGTTATCCATGTTACTAATCTTCTTTGTTACTTCCCGTATCTTTCTTTATTATTTCCATATCCTATCTTTTGGCTCTAAGCCGTGCTGCTGAGACTAGCGGTGGTTTGTTCTTATTAGCTACTTCTTAGATCTCTGTCCTCTGTTATTGTGATAGGCTATAATTATGATGTTTAATCTTACTTGTTCGTATGAGTAATCTTGCGATAGGCTACAATTATGTTGTTTAATCTTACTTGTTCGTACTAGTACTCTTGTTAACTCTCAAGTATCTCTAATCTCATGGGTCTGTCTTGTTAAACTCATACAGATTTCTACTGGTATTGGTCTGATCTATGGGTTCTTACTAGTAGTGCAAACTGCAAATCCTGATTTATGTCGGGTTCTTTCTTTTCTAGCCTTAGAAGCCTCATTGGCCCCTTCCTAGGTGAACCATCCCTCGAGGTTCGCTATCTTTGTCTCAGAATATAGCGTTATGGGTACTGAGCTTTTGTACGGTCTCTATCTATGCTGGTAAAGGATAGGACAAGCATTTTACATCTGAACTAATGTCGATGTTCTTGTTCTAGTATACTATGTCGTGGTAGAGTCTATTACTCATGTGAGATTGCTATGAGATAAACTTTATCAGGACTGTTCTCTTAACCGGTACCACTGAGATGTTAGAATCTGGGTAGATCTGGGCCTTATCTTTATCGGGTTTCTTAGTTAAGGTAGCTAATCATCTTTCCTTACGACTTTCATTTCATTTGCTTATGAGCTTGAGTTTGGGTGTCTAGAATTTTTATATTCTTTTTGGTATCTCTAATATATTGGAAACTTCCATGACAATTCATGTTTTCTTAATTATTTTATCTTTATGATTATTCTTCATTATTCGAGGAACTTGCTATCTATACGAGGTACTTAAAAGCTATTGGATTCGCTTGGAAGAATTTCTGAGGAGGAAATGAATCTTACTTGGAGGGAATGAACCTTACTTAGGTCTATTCGATATTTTACTATTGCTCAGGCTTTCCATATTCCCTTTTTACTACTATAAGTTCTGGCACTTCTTTTATTATCTACAGATGTACCTTTACCTCTTACTGCTTGTAGTTGTTTGAACATCTATGTATCATTCCTTACTTTTCTAATAGCTTTCTCTTCCCACTCCCTTGAGAGAATATACTCAGAACCTTACTATCTATTCTCATAACTTGTCTTGAACTTTTGATAATAAGCCAGGATAACTATAGAAGGATTCTTAACTTGTACAAAAAGTATAGTTGCTTTCATAAAGAAGAATATTCGAATAAGTTGGGAATTCTTACTAGTCTGTCGATAGGACTTGAGGACGCACTCGAGGATCAGATACTGGAGAAGTAGTGCCTCGCATACTAGTTTCTCAGGCATACAACGTATACAAGACCTTAGCACTTTACCCACTGCAGTCACTGACTCCCCATACCATGCTCTGATACCATCTTTGTAACATCCCTCTCCAGAAGATGCTACCGGCAGGGAATAGACTGATCTATCCCCATGAGCCTCTGGCTTTCTGACTGTGATCTATACTACAACTCTATCTCAAATGTAAACTTATACATGGGACCATTTCTAAAATCAACAACATGCAATGTACTTTAATACTTATAAATGTATACTCAAATACATTTCATTTTACAACTCTTCTTCATCAACACTTTTAATACACTACAAAGACTTATGCATTACCAATGACTGACATGCAACTTTACTTGACACTTACTATTTTGAACCATTGTACTCGGCCCGGTGAACCCAGACACCCTAGTGACTACCATCAGTATCCATCCTCCCGAGCTCGTTCTCCGGTTAAACCTGTAAAACAGGAAAACTAGGAGGGGGTTAGATCGTTTGAACGATCTAGTGAGTGGACAATTTAAAAATGAAAAATAGAAACACTTATTAAAATTAATTTTTCTAAAAATAAAATCCTTTCAAGGAAACTTTATTTTCTGAAAGCTCTTTTCTTATTTGAAAATATATCGCTTTTTGTAAAACTTTTCTAGAAATTCTTTCTGGTTGTAAAACTCTGAAATTTTCTGGAAAACTGAGTTCTTTCTAAAAATCTTTCATAAAACTTATCATCTCTGAAAATCATATCTTTGAAAATCTTATCTCTGAAAATTTTGTCTCTAAAAATTATTTCTCTGAAAAACCTGACGTATGAGGGCTTTACGTCTCGCCGACCCTCCATACGGCTAAACTAAAAACCATATATCTGAAAAACCTAATGTATGAGGGTGCTACGTCTCGTCATCCCCCTATATGCCTAAACTAGTGGTCTTGGGGCGTTACGTCTCGCCGTCCCCCAAGCCATTGAACTAGAGCCAGATGTGCAGATCAATGCTATCATCTCGACTTTGAATCTAGGGTCTAGGGGCATTATGTCTCGCAATCCCCCTAGCCCTGAAATCTAAGATCTATGGGTATCTATCATCCCTAGTCCTGAACTACGTGTACATACGTTCTGAATCCATCAATTCCAGTAACCGGCAATTTCAATATTTGTACCAACATACATCTGAGGTAGGTTTCTCCCTCATGCCTCTAAAAATCAAAGAAATCAAGCTTTAAAAATCATCACTTTCTAAAATATTTCTCAAACCATTCTTATTTATAAAACAGTTGGAAATAAACATGGCTAACGCCCTAAGTGTTGAAAATTAAGTCTTAAATCAAAAATAAATAAGTAGAAATCAATTTGAGAAAATGGTCCACTCATAAATTTGGAATCTAGTTGGCATTACTTTATTTCTCCAAAGGAAGTTGCGGTTTCTGCGATGATTGTTCGGATATATGCCATAGAGCATCATGGAATATAAACGATATTATATTTTATAAAATTAAATTATGTATTATTCATTTATCAAAGTTCTTGTTTAATATCACATATTGTAAATTATATTGATTACCCTAGATTACTAATGTTCCTTCAGACTTAGTGTATGAGTATCATGCACATGAGGATTTAAGTCTGAAGTTAGTAATCTAAAATAATCCATAGAGAGCAAACAAAGCGATTATTTTGTTTGGGGTTTATCTATAGCTGCGGTCTATTCTATAATTGTATGGCGACCTTGATTCGAGATCATCCATGTGGAGACATGAGAATGAAGGCACCTTGTATGATGTGATCATATAGGACTGGACCCAAATAGAAATGAGTTTCTTATAATATCCGTTAAATGAATAAATTCATTTCGATCTACTAGATGGTCATATAGAGATTGGTCTTAATCCTGAGCGTACTACGAACTCCTACATGGCAGGCTATGTCCTTTGATTTACAAAGGTGAGGTTGGTGTAGTAATTCCGACCAATAGCTACGTACTTTGGAGACATGGTTTGGTGTGTAGCTGGGGATGTTTTACATAAACATGGAGTTCACTCCTTCTTGTGAGAAGTAGATGAGTATCTTCCTCAAAGGTTAATTTGGTACTTGAACGGTCAGAGCGCTCGAGTCTTTCCATTACGAATTGAAAGATTAAAATTCATAATGGTTATGAATAAATCGTTCATTAGATAATCAATGGTACTTAAGGTAAAAATTATTAGAGGGGTATAACGAATATTACGACCCTTCTCTAATTACGAGATACTCTTGAAATGTTAATCCATATGTAATGACTATATCGATGGACACCGACGTGGTTCATCTTAATATATCTATCTACGGCAATGAGAGTGCAGCTTCGGGTTTTTAATGGAATAACCCATAGTTAATAATTCAGAATATTTAATTAAGAGCTTAATTAATATTCCGAGATTATTGGAGCTCGGAACCGTAGGTCCATTTGGTCCATGTGCTAACTCGATATACTATAGTAGAGTAAATATAATTGGATTGTCCAATTATATACTCACATATGTATATATATTATTAATATGATTAATAATATTATATTGTCACACTTGAAACTATATGTTAAAAATATAATATATGGTTTTTATAATAATTTGATAATTAAACATATGTTATTAAATTATATGAGATATAATTTCATAAAGGTCAAATTTGGAATTTCCAAATTTTTGAGTTTTGGAAACCCTTTGCTTTATTTTGGAAGTTACATCATTTAAAAGGGTGTTAGCTTTTCATTTTTTGTAACATATATTTCCTTATGGAAAATTGATATTCATGTTACAAAATTTGATTTTTGACATGTGCTTGGCCGAAATTTCAAGGTGTGGAAAGGGGAAGGGTTTGTTTTGCTTTGGAAACAATAACCCTATATATATAAATTATTTTCTTTTTCTTTTTTACCTAAGCCTCTCATTTGCAACCCTAGCCGCCTTTATTCTTCTTCAAAATTCTCTCAAGTGTTGAGAAAACCAGAAACAAGAACAAGAAGAAAGACAATAAAATTAGTGGGACTTATCATCTCTAAAAAGTTTAGGGATTTATTTTATGAGTGTAGCCCACCCCACGTTCTGTTGGTGATGAGATTTAGCTTAGAAGACCTTTTGGTGTCGAACAAAATAATTTATCTCCTTCCTTATTATTTAATCCATGACAGTGAGCATTGTTATTGCTCACTGCCGCGCAAAGTGTTGGTGTTTTGGGGCTCAGTTTGTTTTGCTTTCAATCGAGAATTTTTAGAGAACATTAAAGGGTGTTTTGGGGCTGTGTTTGGGTTGGTTTTAACTAGAAAAATAGACTTGAAACACAATGGCTGTTCACACAATTAAGGGGTTGTTTTGGCAGTGTGCTAGGTACATTTCAGGTGCAAAATAGTCCAATTGGTGCAGTTGTTCGGGGCTGTTCCGTGGCTGAAATGCTATCCAAAATAGAAGCAAAAATTTAGTCTTGGTGTTGGTTACATTCGGCCAGAAGAGAGAAGGGGCAAGAAAATTTTCTAATCAGATCCCAGGTGCTTAACGTGTTCCGCTGCACTAGGAAAGTGGTTTCTATAATGATCTATAACTGATAAACTTAATTAGTATACAAGTCATGAATTATGCTTGTAACATGATATAATGCATGTATATGTGCTGATACAAAACCCCTAGGGTGGCCTCTAACAATATAAGTTGCAATTGAAATGAAATGAATCTGTTTCTGTGTCGCGACATCTAGTCGGGAGCGTTGTGACGTCCATACCAGCAGACTCAGGTAGAAAGCATTTCATGATCTGCGTCATGACGCCAAGTGTGAGTGTCGCGCCATCTACATGACAAAATCGAGGCTTCACACGACCTACCCGAGGCTTCCTCACCACTGACCTGAGTGTTCCACACGACCGGTGATAAGTGCAATTTATGCCCACTTATTCCTGCATTCTTAGACTATTATTTTGTTAGATTCTTTGTCATTTAAAGTATTTTATAGTTTCTTTTATGTTTTATTGGTAGGAATTTATGGAACATGGATATTTGGGCTAATAGAATTGTTTTAATACCTTAGGAATGCATCAGAAGCACGCGGGAAAGCAGAATACATGAAAAATCACATCCTGGAAATTTGGCCTGGCGTCGCGACGCTCATTATAGAGTCGGGACGTCCAGACAACATCTCCATACAAAAATCCCAATGATGTGGCATAGTGACACTAATTCCGGCATCGCGACGCTGCGACAGAAGCCTAGAAACATCAGAAATTATTATTCTATTATTTCTTGTCTTTTCGTGCTTCAGTGAATGTGAAGATCCACAAGTATTGACTCAATTTTGTTTGATCCTGAAATAGAAAGAATAGCGAGGAGACTATGAAATGAAAGGAAAATTGAAGCAATTGCGGCTGAAAACATAGAGAACAACCTGCGCCAGGTGGCAATCTGAGACCACTTTAAACCAGTCATTGACGATAACTATTCTGGGATTGCCCACCCACCAATCAATGCCAACAATTTTGAGCTGAAACCTGCATTGATCAACATGGTACAAAAGAACCAGTTTTGGGGTTTCGCTATAGAGGATCCCAATGTTTATTTAAGGATGTTCGTAGAGATAGCAGATATGATCAAGATGAATGGTGTGACTAAAAAGACCATCAGGCTACGCTTGTTCCCATTCTCTTTAAGAGATAAGGCGAGGGTTGGCTGAAATCTATTCTGATGGGGAGCATCATGACATGGCGGGATATGGCTACAACATTTCTTACGAGGTTCTTTCCACAAGCTAAATCAGCCTATTGAGAATAAAAATTAGCATATATAGGCAGTTGGAGACCGAGAATCTGTACGAGGCCTAAAAGCTCTTTAAAGATCTACTTAGCAGATCCCCACAGTATAATTTTTAAGACTGGGTTTAGATTCAGTTATTCTACAATGGGTTGAATGGTCCAAACAGGACCATGGTCGATGCAGCTACTTGAGGAATCATGTTCAAGAAATCTTCTAAAGATGCCTATGCTCTGCTGGAAGAGATGGCCATTAACAATTTCCAAAGGCCAAGTGAACGCACTAGCTACTGTGCCTAAGGTGGCTAGTATATACAAGGTGGATCATATGGTTACACTTACAGCTCAAATGTCATCTTTCACGGCTCATCTAGCAGCATTGACTAATAAATATTGGCAATAATCTATTGAAGCTACTACTACTAATGGAATGATCTTACTAGACGGAGGATATGAGCAAGTCCAATATGTGAACAATTGTAACTTCAAAAACTATAGAGACAATCCCATGCCTAGTTATTATCATTCGAACTTGTCATATGATAACACAGAGAATGTCTTGCAACCTTCTTTTGACTTCAACAATCAAAGTTCATAGAAAAAACCTTCCTTAGAAGACCTCATCAAGTTTGTTTCTAAACCTTCAGAGAGGTTTGAGAAGAATGAGTTGAGGCTGAATAATATTGAAACGCAAATGCCAATATCATAGGAACAATAAAGTCTTTAGAAGTGCCGATTGGGTAGATTGTTTCTTGTATGGCTAATCAGAAAGGGGTGCTCCCTAGTGTTGGTTTCTATTAAGGTCCCGGATCGATTATAAGCATGAAAAACATTGCGAATACATATCGACGAAGTTGCGGAATACTCACATCGATCGGTTGAGTCGATTTGAAGACGATTGAAGGCTAAAAACGCACTGCCATTCACGCCCAAACTGCAGCAGTCCACTGCCTTCAAAAACAGAAACTTTGAGATGCAAAACAGAGCTCCAAGCTTCGTTGGACGGATCCCGGCTCATGGGTGAACCTCCCTACCACCTTCGCAAGACTCGTAGTGTGCTAGCACTTGGATTTTCACCATGAAAACCCAACTCTTGCTTCCCTTTTTGCTCCACTTCCACGGAAGGTCACTGCCAAGAACAGAAGCAGAAACAGCCCTCCAAGGGCGTGAGAGGAGAGAGCAAAATGAGAGAGAAGAAATGTGATGAATTGAATTAGAAAAGTGTAAAATGTTTGGTTTTTATATTTTCCAAAAGTCAAATGGTGAAAATCATTTAATTGATTTCTAAAATCAATTCATTTACCAAACATTCCAACCACTCCACTAACTCACATCTAGTCACATCTTTCATTCAATCAATCACATCAATCAATCACATCACTCAAAGTGACATTTGATTTGACGCTTGATGTGACGAATGATTTGACGCTTGATGTGATTTGCGTTGCCGCACTCGAAATCGAAATATGAATGCGCTCGTAATCAAAATCGGGCTCGGTTTCGCTAATTCCAAATTAGCGAGTTTTCCGTTGCGTCGTAATTAAATGATTACGCCTAGCGAATTCACTATTCACGTCACTAACGAATTAATTCTAAATTAATTCGTTCGCCCGAATTAAAATCTAATTTTAATTCCGCGTCGAAATCCAATTTCGTTTAATATATCGAATATATAAATTTACCGATTAATTCCAAATTAATCGTTATCTCTCTCTAGACGATATTTTATCCTAGATAAAATATCTCTGTAATTAATCCTAGATTAATTTTCTCTCTCTTCTATTATAATCCCAGATTATTCAAGAGTGCGAGTTGTGCGTCATCGGTGGATTATTGGGAAGCGACCCATGAGATCCCCGGATAATTCGGCAGTAAATACGGTTGTCGGAATATCCGAATCACGTACGTACCAAGTACTACGTTCTACCGATTTACGAGACAAGATCGGCTTCTAGCAAAGCACGAAGTCTATCCAATTCTCCGGTCATATTCTCTAAGAATATTTAAGATCTATATCAAGCGTAGTATACCAAGTATCGTGTATATCGGCCCAGTATCGGATAGTCACGTGCTAGGGCTGGGGCTGGATAAGTGTCTGCCCCGTCCGAAGCACATATCGGATGTCTGGTAACTAGTCTCTATAATCGGATATACATGACCTTGTCATAATATCCCGATGGCCGGCCAGCACTTAAGAGCACTAATACCATATCCTGCGTGACATCATCTCCACTATGACTGGAGTGATACTTCCGTCTTGACATTACACCCAATACTCTACGATTCTCAATATACCCAGCATTGGCGTACACAGAACCGGTTAGAGTCCTAGACGACCTCAACAAAAGTATACTGATTGTCGTAAGCATTAGCGGTGCAAGTCTCAGGTTAAGACCATACACACCTACCCTGATGTCGGACTCCCATAGACACATAGTCATAATACCAATGGGATTCCGAGGGGTCTATCCAGAGCGAAGCTGTTTCCCGTACCATCGGTGAAACACAACCTTCTATCGCACTTGCATGAGTATCCAATACCCAAATATATGAGAACTATGCCGTTGTGCCCTCACAACGCGCACAAGTGCAATACTAGCCTATTCCGCATTATCGATGTCCAGT
This sequence comes from Zanthoxylum bungeanum, assembly GCA_019454045.1. Taxonomy (NCBI): domain Eukaryota; kingdom Viridiplantae; phylum Streptophyta; class Magnoliopsida; order Sapindales; family Rutaceae; genus Zanthoxylum; species Zanthoxylum bungeanum. The sequence continues at coordinate 260,010 of SKCR01039096.1, read as the reverse complement.
CTCGATAATACTCCGGCTAGGGATATTTAATGATTAATCCTTCGTGGACTGATACTGTCTCATATCATCTCAATCCAGGAACTAATCATAGGGACCTCTCTTCATTTATACATCTATGGTGATCTAATCACAAATGATGAGAGTGCAATTTCCTTGTCACATAGTTAATTTGTACAACAATACTATGATCTGTACAAATAGTGATGCTATGGGTCATATTATCCAACACCTAGTAATACTGAGGTCAACCCTAGAGAGAAGTGTCAAGCCATTACCCTCATGAGTAGGAAAGAGATTAGAGATAGTCCTAAGGACTTAGGCAGTAAAGAAAAAGAAGCGGCACTTCAAGAGGAAACAGTCACAAAAGAATATAACAATGCAATAGCTCCTCCATATAAGCCACCACTCATCCCAAAGACACATTTTTCGTACCCTCAGCGCTTTCAAATGAAGAAATTGGATGCTCAGTTTGCTAAATTTCTAGATATCTTCTAAAAGATACGTATCAATATTCCCTTCGCAGAAGCTTTGGAATAGATGCCCAATTATGTGAAGTTTGTAACTGAGGTGATTTCCAAGTAGAGGAAGCTCAGACAGTTTGAAGCAGTAGCACTCATAGAGGAGGGCAATGCCATTATACAGAAGAAACTTCCTCCAAAGGTGCATGATCCTGGCAGCTTTACCATTCCGTGCACTATTGGAAATCAATACTTTGGTAAGGTACTATGCGATTTGGGGAAAGTATCAATTGCATGCTTTTATCCATCTACAAACAGTTGGGCATAGGAGAGGCGAAGCCAACTGATCGGTGGAATCACACCGTTACACAAGCACAAATATCGTTCAAGTTGAAAAAATATATCGATCCACGAGGACTTATAACTATGCTATTAAATTATAAAGTTAAATTTCTACAAGTATCTAATTGATTTTATTATTGGTTGGATGGTGATTTTTGTAGGAGTTAAATCAAGTCCCAAGATCAATAAATCAAGCATAAAAACGAGTATGAACACAACAAAGGAGGTGCGGAATATACTCACATTGAATTCGGTTTTGATGAATGAAATGAACAAGTTGCGTTTTTGCTTCCTTCAAGCTCACGGCAACAGCTCTCCAAGGCAGTGGGCTGCTCGGTTGGACAGGTTTGGTTCCTCCAAGAATCGGCCATGCATGGACTCCATTGAAGCTCAAAGCTTCAAGCTCCAAAAATTAAATCCAAGCTCATGAAGACACTTCCCTATCACCTATGTATCACTCATGGTGTTCTAGCACTAAGTCTTCTTCAATTTGCTTCTCAAAAATTTCGGTGAAACCAGAAAAATCAAGAAGAAAATCGGCAGTGAAGCCGTGAAGAATAGGAGAAGAAAAGAGAGGGAAAATGAGAGAGATCGTTTCTTGCATGTGAGAGAGAGAAAAGATTTAATATATATATTTATTCATTTACCAAGTAAATTAAATAAAACATAATCTACTTTTAATTCAAAAGTCAAAAATAAAAAGCAATAAATCTTTCCATCATTTCAATTTTACTTTAAGTCACATCACATCACTTTAATAAAGTGACATGTTGTCAAGTCACATCACTCAAAGTGACAATTGATTTGACGCATGATGTGACAAACGATTTGATGCTTGATGTGACTCGCGTGCCGCGCTCGAATTCGAAATGCGAATGCGCTCGCAATCACTCTCGGGCTCGGGTTCGCTAATTCCAAATTAACGAATTTTCCGTCGCGTCGTAATTAAATGATTACGCCTAGCGAATTCACTATTCACGTCGCTAACGAATTAATTCTAAATTAATTCGCGTCGAAATCCAATTTCTAATAATATATCAAATATATTATTTTATCGATTAATTCCAAATTAATCGTTCTCTCTCTTTAAACAATATTTTATCCGAGATAAAATATCTTCGTAATTAATCCCAGATTAATTTTCTCTCTCTTCTAATTAATCTTCTCTCTTTACTAATTAATCCCAGATTAATCAAAGTGCGAGTCATACGTCATCGGTGAATCTTCAGGAACCGACCCATGAGATCTCCGGATATGTTGGCAGTAAATACGATCGTCGGACTGTCCGAACACGTAAGTACCTCGTACTACGTTTATACCGATTTACAAGACAAGGTTGGCTTCTAGCAAAGCGCCATGCCTACCCAATTCTCCAGAAATATTCTTACAGAATATATAGATCTGTATCAAGCGTAGTATACCGTAGTATTGTGTATATTGGCCCAGTATCGGATAGTCACGTGCTAGGGCTGGGGCTGGATAAGTGTCTGCCCCGTCCGAAGCACATGTCGGATGTCTGGTAACATAGTCTCTATAATCGGATATTATGACCTGGTCACAATATCCCGATGGTTGCGCAACACTTAAGAGCACTAGTACCGTATCCTGCGTGACATCATCTCCAATATGACTGAAGTGATACTTCCGTCTTGACATCACACCCAATACACTACGACTCTCTGATAAACCCAGAAATGGTGTACACAGAACCGGTTAAAGCCCTGTACCACCAAGACCAAAGTCTACCGATTATCGCAAGTATTAGCGATGCAAGTCTCAGGTTAAGACTATACACACCTACCTTGATTTCGGCCTCCCATAGACACATAGTCATAATACCAATGGGATTCCGAGGGGTCTATCCAGAGCGAAGCTGTTTCCCGTACCATCGGTGAAACACGACCTCCTATCGCACTTGCATAAGTATCCAATACTTATATATATGAGAACTATGCCGTTGTGCCCTCACAACACGCACAAGTGCAATACTAGCCTATTCCGCATTATCGATGTCCAGTCTCGATAATACTCCGGCTAGGGATATTTAATGATTAATCCTTCGTGGACTGATACTGTCTCATATCATCTCAATCCAGGAACTAATCATATGGACCTCTCTTCATTTATACATTATAGTGATTTAATCACAAATGATGAGAGTGCAATTTCCTTGTCACATAGTTAATTTGTACAACAACACCGTGATCTGTACAAATAGTGACGCTATGGGTCATATTATCCAACAATCTCCCACTTGGCACATAGCCAGTCACTCGAGTGTCTAACACCCGAACTATGTACAATTCGCTCAAATTGCTGAGGAAAGGTTTTCGTCAGCGGATTTGCTTAATTATCGTCTGACGCGATTTACACGATCATCACATCGCCACGATGTATGATCCGAACGAATCAGATGATATAGAAGTATATATCTGGATCGTCGATGAGACCTTTAATTCTTTAGCCTGTGCTGACGCCTAGCTCAGCTGCTAACAGAACTATATCTAATCTAATTAGATTTATTATCGATCCAAATGGCTTCTATTGCTGCCTCAGCTGCAGCAATAATCCGCATTTGTTGTTAATTCGGCAACAGTTATCTTGCTCGGAATATTTCCAGCTTACTGTCCCGTCCTTCAAACTTTATAGTACCGCAGTATTTACCGGTTTGGAAACTTGCAGCAGTGATCCCAGTCACTTCAAGTTCTCCATCTCCATAGTTTAAGACAACATCTTTAGTTCTCTCAGATACTAACAGATGTTCTTAATCTTCAATCCAGTGACTATCACTTGGATTGACCCGATTGTGACTCCATATGCTCAAAGCGTATGAGACACCAATACAAGTACATTTTAAATGTACAATTTCTCAGAGAGTGTTACCAACTCCAAATCTAGCCCAGTAGATCTTTATTCCTTGAATAAAGGTTGTTACTCCCCAGAATTCTACGGAGAATTTCTTATGAAAGCCAAGCTTTCACCGATTGTTTTATGGGAATTTCATTGTCAAGAAGCGACATATTATCATTATTTTACATGACTCATGTCAGTGCACTCCCACTAACCTCCTTATATACACAAGAATTATTTCGTTTTGAGTCAAATCATAAACCATTATGATTATTTCAAAACGTCAGTTCCAAGAACCTTATGCTTGCTTCAATCCAAACATGGATCGAATAACCCGCAAACCTTGTTTGTCGGTTATACAAAATCGTCAGGATGTTGAAAGCATCCTCCAAAATGTTTCCTTTTCAGGAAAGCGATTTTGATCTGCAACTGACACATTTCAAAATGAAATATGCAGTTATCAACAAGCATCTTCAAAATGGATTTACCATGGCAACAGGTAAAAGGTTGAACCGTTATTAACACAATGTTGATAACGATACCTTTCCGTCAAAAGCCTAGCTTTGTACGTTGGTATGTTGCCATCCATGTATGTCTTCCTTGAAGACGTTTAATGTACCATAGGCACAATGCCTTGTGGTACAACAACTAGTATCCAAAATAGTTGTTAAACATGGAATCCATTCGGACTCATGGCACTTTGCCATAATAGGGAGTCGATACCTCGTATCACTTCCTCAAAATGTAGTCGGTGGATGTACCTTCATAAGATTGACATCTTTATGAGGTTAGATCAGAAACCCATACCCTAGGTCGTTTTCTGACTCTATCCGATCTACGAGTCTTGTGTATTTGAAGATTAATGGTATAGATTCATCATAGATGAACTATTTGTGTTCCATTATGGACTTCGTGCCTAGAACAGTATTACTCCGATTTTCATCGAGTATCACTATCCTCCCACTGACCACTGCATATCGGTATTCACTCAGGAAAAACCGCATGGTGAGCAACAATCACATTGTTCTCATGTGAGATTTATAAGTACTATACTTATGGTTTCCCTTAGGATAACCTATATTGGCACTTATCCAATTTGGGTCCTTAGTTTGGTATCATCCAAACGTTATGCCTAGCATACCCAAATTGTCAGGAATGAGAAACCTCGTTTCTTTCCTGTTCATATCCTATACGATATCTGTCAAACAGATTTATATGGAACCTTATTCTAAATAAGTTTTGCACTGTAATACATATCTTTTAGAAGGAAATAGTAGCTCAGAGCGACTCGTGATTAGCCTTATCATGTCTAACATGATTCGGTTAATCCGTTCGGACACACCGTCTAACTGACGTGTCTCGGGAGGAGTCCTCATATGAAAGAATACCGTACTCTTTCATGTATGTACGAAACTTACTGCTTAAGTATTTTCCATTACGGTCTTACCGTGGCGGAATAATACTATAGCCGATCTGTTTATTTACTTCGTGTCGAAACTTTAAAGTTTCTGTTTGATTTGTGTCTTCAAAAGAAACACATAACCATAACGTGATGCCACATCCGTTAAGGTCACGAAATATTCATGTTCACATCTAGCCTAGCTAGATATGGGCCCACAAACTTCACCATGAATAGGTCTAACAGATCGGTGGCCCTTTTACTATTACCAAGTAAATAGTATTTTAGGTACTTTACCTAATAAACTAGATTCGCAGACCTTATTTGAATAGTCAAATCAGTCCTAGTACCCACTCTTCAAAAGTGTGGATATACGAGTCTAATTAAATTGTGTCCTAGACAATAATGCCACAAATAAGTCTCTATTGATCAAATCAATTTGAGCTATTTATTTGTCAATTATATGTTTGAGATTTTATTTATATTCAAAATATAAATTCTGTTATTTACATCTAATGTATTTATCTCAGTATCATCTTTATATAATAAAACACTAGTGTTCTATAATATAAAGGTTTTATCCGCAACGGATTAAACACTGATAAGAGATAATGTCTCTAGTCAAACTAGTTACATTATAACAGTTCCTAATTCAAGTACATACCCGAAGGGTAGTTCCTAAACTTAGGTATCTACGGTCGAAACAGCGACTTTCGTCCCGTTTCCGATTCGCAGAGGAATCTCAGCTTGAAGTCAGTATCCTGCTCAAAGCAGATTCTGAACATCAATACATATATTTTATGTACCACACTAAGTATTTAAAATCTAATTTCAATACTAGCTGTGAACATAACTAAGACAAATTTTTAAAGTTAGAGCCTCGCCCTTTCTTTAATTCCTTCGTGTCTTCCATATCCAAATGGTAGTCACTTTGGGATATGTCAATTATCCTTTTCAATATTTTAGGAACCTTAGGCCAAGCCTTGGGTTTTTAGAATATTGAAAGGAATGTGCACCTCGTGCTACATGCCCAATTGCAAACTTTGACTTTACATGAATAGTCAATTAATTCTCCAAGAATTATAAATTGCAATTTTAATACTTCTTAAATCCAAAATTAGATTTATGACAAGTATATTAAATTAAGCATTAAAGTCATCATCACAAAAATCTTCCAAAGATTTTATGCTCTACTTATCTTGCTTAATTTTGGGCTTAAGGTATAATGAGTTATTTTATCAAATAAAGTAACCTATTATTTATTCCCAATTTGAAAATTAAATCATTTAAAATATTTTAATCCCAGATTATATTTTAAATATCCAACTTTTCAATTTTATCTTGATTACAATAGTCCAACTATTTAATCAACGATTAGTGGTACTTTATATATTATAATGATTATAATAGTCCAACTATATAATCAAATATAATCCAAATTAATTAACCTCAATTACATTGATTACTATAATCCAATTATAAAATCAACTGTAAACTGAAATTAATTAATTCAAATATATTGATTAATATAATCCAATTATATATAATCAAGTATAATACAGTCCAACTGTTTATTAAAACAACAATTTAAATATTAGTCTAACTAACATTTAATCTAATGACGAAATAATTTAAATGAGCGCGTATGGCGAGTAATTGAACGAATATTGCAAATTCAATTCTTGCCTCCCACTATTTTTCGTCGAGCCTCTAACCCTCTGTCGAGTACTCGGGAAACCGTGTTTCCTAGTGGGCTAGGATCCCGTTAAATATCACACAATCTTGACTTTGGCCAACAAATTGTATGATAATTAACTAGGTAGATCTCGAAGATCAATTGGATCTCATCCAACTCCTAGATCCAGTAGGTGGACATCCAAGTCCCAAACATATATCTTATATATGCCTATACATCGAATGTATACCCTAACCATTTTCCTCTGAATCAACTAGGCCTTGGCTTTGGCACAACAAACCTAGTGATCCCAGTCAAGCGCGGACCCATTGACATGGAAGCTTCGTAATCAATGTCAATGGACAAGAAGTGGTCTTGACTTTGGCCAACAAACCACAACTTGGACACGACACCGATATGGAACAAAGCCTCGTGATTAAAACACATCTTTGATGGACAAGGGCTTGACTTTGGCCAACAACCCAATGCCAATCTCGGATCTTGAGTAAGAATCACTCAATGGAAGGAAAAACACTTGATATTGAACGAGGGTTTTTCGCGTGCAATTGGCTACCAATTTATTATCTTTGTTAAGGTCTCATCATCATACACCCTTAAACATGCATTCTAAACACATAATAAAGCGCATATGAAATAAAATAATAATGATATGCGGATGGATACTTTACATTGATCCTAGATCAAATCTCTCACTTTCTCTCTCCCGCTAGCACTTGTATTACTTCTACCCGTTACACTACACTTCTAAAGAAACCTCTTTTACATGGAGGGGAATAGGTGAGAAGAGAATACAAAGAAATAGGAGATAAGGCTGGACACGCAGGTCCAATTTAATAAATCAAATTTATTACAATTTCCAAAATCGCCCACACCCGACTAATATCCATCCGATATACATTATTCAAACATCACAACCATGTATTCATACAAGCATGTTATCAATCAATCAATCAAATTAATTAATCTTGATTATTAGTGATCATCCAATGTTCAAACAAAGATTTGATTTTGTTCGAGTCAAACTCGTATTGCGAACACGTACTCAAAGTACGATTTCTACGAATTAAATTAAATTACATATTATTAATCCAATTTAATACGTATTTAATTCTAATTCATTATTTAATTCTAAATTAAATATTACACTTTTATTAACGAACCTTTACGACTTAAATTCCAAATTTAATCGCAACGGGTCTCAAAGCCCGATTAACATCTAATGTTTATTTAATTAAAGTCCAATGGGCTTTTAATTAATTTCTATAAGGCGTGGACTTTTGGTCAACTCGGGTCAAACCGAACAACCAAAATCCAATCCGGGAGTTACCCCATAAGCCTTTAAATTAATTTTGGCCCATTAGGCCCAATTAAATAATTAAGGTCCATTAAGTCATAATTGGACCTTTTGGATTCGGTTTTGGCCTAATTGGATCCAACCAATTTTGCCTAAACCCAACTTTGTTACAACAAAGCCCAAAAGCCCAATTACAACCTAACAAGCCCAATTTCCAAAATCAAGCCCTAATTAATTAACTTATAAAATTCCAAATTTCACAATTAATTAACCTAAGTGTAATACACAATCAATTACCCAATTAACATTTCTAAAACATCAATTAGCCTAATTAATCATGCACTTTAACAACCAAATAGTGTCCAACACAATTCAATTAAAATCAAACCCAATTTACATGCTTTCAAGTCTCGGCAATTAGGGGTTTTTCAATTCGATTCGGTTTCAATCCAATTGAATCCACAATCATCATTTCCCAAATCAATTCAATTCATCCAATGAATTAAAACAAAAAATCACAATGAATTTCATGTTCATTAAGATTCGGCCAAGCCACTTTAAAAGGGAAAAAATGTTCCAAATCAAAATTCAATCCAATTGAACTTCAAAACAACATTACCCAATTGTTTTAAGTCATCCAATGATCAAACAAAACAAAATTACCAAGACATTAGGGTTATCCAATTTTCGGCCATGCCTCCAATTTGGGGAAAATTGATCCAATCCAATTTTCTTGAAATTGATCACACACAATCTCAATAAAACATGTTTTAAGCATACTTAAACATCCAATTTAATTAAAACATGCTCAAACACATTTTATACCCAATTTCAAGTTACATGTTCAACCTAAAGAATTGGGGAAAATTGATCCAATCCAATTTTCTTGAAATTGATCATGCACAACTTCAATTAATCAACATACAAGCATACTTAATCAACCAATTCAACCAAATCATGCTTCAATTGATTTTACCCAATTTGTCATGCCCAAAATTTAGGGAAAATTGAATCCAATCCAATTTTCTTGAAATTGATCACACACAATCTCAATAAAACATGTTTTAAGCATACTTAAACATCCAATTTAATTAAAACATGCTCAAACACATTTTACCCAATTTCAAGTTACATGTTCAACCTAAAGAATTGGGGAAAATTGATCCAATCCAATTTTCTTGAAATTGATCATGCACAACTTCAATTAACAACATACAAGCATACTTAATCAACCAATTCAACCAAATCATGCTTCAATTGATTTTACCCAATTTGTCATGCCCAAAATTTAGGGAAAATTGAATCCAATCCAATTCATGAAATTGATCATGCACAATCTCAATTAAACATCATCCAAGCATGCTTAAACAATCAATTTAACCAAAACAAGTCAAAATCGATTTTGCCCAAAATAAACCCTAACTTTTTTCATGCTTGATAATAGCTCAAGATACCATTGTAGTAGTTAAATCAAGTCCCAAGATCAACAAATCAAGCATAAAAACGAGTATATGAACACAACAAAGGTGCGGAATATACTCACATTGATTCGGTTTTGATGAAATGAACACAAGTTGCGTTTTTGCTTCCTTCAAGCTCACGGCAACAGCTCTCAAGGCAGTGGGCTGCTCGGTTTGGACTGGTTTGGTTCCTCCAAGAATCGGCCATGCATGGACTCCATTGAAGCTCAAAGCTTCAAGCTCCAAAAATTAAATCCAAGCTCATGAAGACACTTCCCTATCACCTATGTATCACTCATGGTGTGCTAGCACTAAGTCTTCTTCAATTTGCTTCTCAAAAATTTCGGTGAAACCAGAAAAATCAAGAAGAAAATCGGCAGTGAAGCCGTGAAGAAGAGGAGAAGAAAAGAGAGGGAAAATGAGAGATCGTTCTTGCGTTGTGAGAGAGAGAAAAGATTTAATATATATATTTATTTCATTTACCAAGTAAATTAAATAAAACATATACCTACTTTTAATTCAAAAGTCAAAAATAAAAAGCAATAAAGCTTTCCATCATTTCAACTTTTACTTTAAGTCACATCACATCACTTTAATAAAGTGACATGTTGTCAAGTCACATCACTCAAAGTGACAATTGATTTGACGCATGATGTGACAAACGATTTGACGCTTGATGTGACTCGCGTGCCGCGCTCGAATTCGAAATGCGAATGCGCTCGCAATCACTCTCGGGCTCGGGTTCGCTAATTCCAAATTAACGAATTTTCCGTCGCGTCGTAATTAAATGATTACGCCTAGCGAATTCACTATTCACGTCGCTAACGAATTAATTCTAAATTAATTTGTTCGCCCGAATTAAAATCTAATTTTAATTCGCGTCGAAATCCAATTTCTAATAATATATCAAATATATTATTTTATCGATTAATTCCAAATTAATCGTTCTCTCTCTTTAAACAATATTTTATCCGAGATAAAATATCTCCGTAATTAATCCCAGATTAATTTTCTCTCTCTTCTAATTAATTAATCTTCTCTTTACTAATTAATCCCAGATTAATCATAGTGCGAGTCATACGTCATCGGTGAATCTTCAGGAACCGACCCATGAGATCTCCGGATATGTTGGCAGTAAATACGATCGTCGGACTGTCTGAACACGTAAGTACCTCGTACTACGTTTATACCGATTTACAAGACAAGGTTGGCTTCTAGCAAAGCGCCATGCCTACCCAATTCTCCAGAAATATTCTTACAGAAATATATAGATCTGTATCAAGCGTAGTATACCGTAGTATTGTGTATATTGGCCCAGTATCGGATAGTCACGTGCTAGGGCTGGGGCTGGATAAGTGTCTGCCCCGTCTGAAGCACATGTCGGATGTCTGGTAACATAGTCTCTATAATCGGATATTTATGACCTGGTCACAATATCCCGATGGTTGCGCAACACTTAAGAGCACTAGTACCGTATCCTGCGTGACATCATCTCCAATATGACTGAAGTGATACTTCCGTCTTGACATCACACCCAATACACTACGACTCTCTGATAAACCCAGAAATGGTGTACACAGAACCGGTTAAAGCCCTGTACCACCAAGACCAAAGTCTACCGATTATCGCAAGTATTAGCGATGCAAGTCTCAGGTTAAGACTATACACACCTACCTTGATTTCGGCCTCCCATAGACACATAGTCATAATACCAATGGGATTCCGAGGGGTCTATCCAGAGCGAAGCTGTTTCCCGTACCATCGGTGAAACACGACCTCCTATCGCACTTGCATAAGTATCCAATACTTATATATATGAGAACTATGCCGTTGTGCCCTCACAACACGCACAAGTGCAATACTAGCCTATTCCGCATTATTGATGTCCAGTCTCGATAATACTCCGGCTAGGGATATTTAATGATTAATCCTTCGTGGACTGATACTGTCTCATATCATCTCAATCCAGGAACTAATCATATGGACCTCTCTTCATTTATACATTTATAGTGATTTAATCACAAATGATGAGAGTGCAATTTCCTTGTCACATAGTTAATTTGTACAACAACACCGTGTGATCTGTACAAATAGTGACGCTATGGGTCATATTATCCAACAATGTTTTTATCTAAAACAAATAAATAAAACAAAACAAGTAAATTCTAAAAGTAATCAATATATAAAAAATTATCTTATACTGTGTAATATGTTGTTTATTAACCTGGACACGAAGTTATGCAAAAACCTATTTCGAAGGTCGAATGAAAACACCCAAAGTAACCCAATTAACTATATTCCTATGTTAATTAAGAAACTTCAAATTCATTAAGATCAAGTTCCAATTATGGCTACCCATGCCCGAAAGGTAGACCCGGTAAAGGTTTTGGTTCCGATTTCGGTTCCGAAATTGGAACCGTATTTTACCGGTTTGGTTAGGGTCCGCCATTTCCCCAACAGCTACGAGCCCCAACAACTAGTAGCCATAGGGCTAGGAGCCCAACGGCTGCCTGCCCCAACGTATATATACTATAAAAGAATTGAATTTCCCAAATTACCCCTAATAACAGTAATAAAATGGTTAATTTTAGGGACATTTTAGGTATTCTAAGAATATTCTAAAAATATACAAATATGGGTCGTTTTTCATTTTTTCAACACACCAATTTCTCAATTCTCAATTCCTACAATTCTCTCATTCTCAATTCTCTCAGTTACAATTACAAATTACAGTTTATCTTTCTCAAGTCTATAATTCTTTAAAATTGCTTAAACAACAAATGGCAAGCTCATCTGAGAACACAATGTCAAATGTGTCAACCAAGAGAGCGGAACTAGTATCGGTTCACGGAGAAAAGAAGTTATGTCTCGTTCCTCGGATGTTTTCAAACTTCATTTTCATTTAATCGATACTACAAATGAAGGTCCAAGAGCAGTATGCAATCATTGTGGGGTTTCTTACAAATTTACTGGTGGATACGGCAATATGCACAAGCACCTAGAAAGACATCATGCCGTTGAGCTTGGACTTGATAAAACTCAAATGGCCAGGTACGCATCATTGATGAGTGGTAAATCTATCACTATTTCCCACTCATTTAACCTATATTTTGTATAGTTTCTTCAGATTTGTGAATATTTTGATGTGTTTTGTGTTATTTTGTAGATAAATAAAGTTTCAGGACATTCTGGAGTTGATTTGGAGCAAAACAGGAAAAATTGGCAAAAAGGGTAATTCGGTAATTTGACCGCGTCTCGACGCCTAAAGTGAACCAGTCATGCTAACGTGCGCCGAGGGACACATGTCAGAATCTGAGAAACTGGACTTGCTAACATGCGCCGACCTTGCTAACATGCGTCGTGCCACGTGTCATCATCACAGAAGATCTGCTAAAATGCACCGTCTGCCACGTGTCGAAATCTCATTGGACTAAGCAAGCACGTGCCACGTGTCGAGTTGTCATTGGACCGAATCACCGGCGAATCACATGCTGCCACATGTTAATCTCTCATTGGACCAATCCTAAACGCGTGCCACGTGTCAGATATTCATTGGACCGAAAGCTCAGCCAATCACCGTGTGCCACGTGTCATCTTCTCATTGCACCACATTTACCGTGTCACACGTGTCATCACTAGATTCTGCCGACAGATCACGCATGGTCAACCCGCGTGGACCAAAACCGCGTGCCAGCGTCGCTACGCTGGGACCTTTGGCGTCGCGACCCTGGTTCCAGAAAATGCCTATAAATTCAGGCCTTCACCACTTCATTTGGTGTGCTTTCCTTGGGAGCTTTTCCCTGTTTTTAGAGGATTGCATCTATTTTTGTATATATAAATAATATTTTTAATTATGTATTTTAATTTTCAGTAATAGTAATAGTAGTTCTTCTTCTTCTCTTTTCTTTTATGTTTAGTAGTTAATTTCCGCTGGGGTAAAAGGTGAAACCTTTAATATAATTATCTAGGTAAATCTCACTTAACTATAATTTATAAATTATAATTTAACCGGATTAATTAATGTCAGACTTTATTACCGCATATATGGTCGGGTTAAATATAAATTACTTTACCGCCTATATGGCTGGTCTTTATGTGACAGATAATTACCGCCTATATGGCTGGTGTAATTGGACCAAATAGATTACCGCCTATATGGCTGGTTTTAAATGTTTAACATTATTAATTCCTGAGAAAGCAGAACATAAAATAATTTATATATTATAATAAGTGAGATTCCTAGATAAGAAATATTAAATGTGGATCCTCTAACCCCAGCATTTTATTTTTATTCTAGGGAAGTGATGAAACACAATATCCACACACTTAATAATTGATTTTCTTTTTATGGGTAATTCTTTAGTTTGTTTATTGAGTCTTAAGCTTAATGTTTCTTGTTGTCTGATCACCAATAAGATTGATGTGGTAAACTTAAAATGAACCAGACATATGGATTTTAGGTTTCAGCCTTAGATTCAATAGCCCACGATCTTCCTTGAAGATAGATAACCCTTTAATAGATTTCCTTACAGGATAGACATATACCTGTCAGGCGGGGGTAGCCACAATTGGAACTTAATCTTAATGAATCTAGGTAATTTGGTTGACATAGACATATGGTTCAATTGGGTTATACTAGGTATTTGCGTCTGACCATCGGAAGAGGCTTTTGCATATTTTCATGTTCCAGGTTAGCAAATTAATTTATTACACATAAATAAGAGAATCAATTCATCTTTATAATAATATTGTGTGGAGTCAAAACCCTAGATCCTTGAGTCTTTTCTTTTATTTTCCTTAGTATTTTCTTTTGAGTCTGTTTTTATTTTATTTTGCAAAACCACATTCAACCAACCTAAAGCAATCCATTCCTTTCTCCCTATAATTAGATACCTGTAAATAAATAGATTCAATAATTAATAACAATAGTAGGAATTAATTCCTCGTGGGATCGATATTTTTATACTACTTGAACGATACGTACGCTTCCGTTATACGTGTGTGTTTATGCCGGTCAAGTTTTTGGCGCCCTTGCCGGGGACTTATTTTTCTTGAGTTATTAATTTTGAAGCTTTCCAATTTACTTGTATATAATTTTCTTTATTTTTATCTGTAATTTTTATTTCTTTATTTTATTTTCAGGTGATTAAAAAAATGGAACATTATTGGGAGATTGAGAGATTATGTACCTTACAAGAAGATACATCCCAAATCTGGGAGCAACAGTCCGGTTTTCTGAGGCCTGTTGTCCAGCCCAACAATTATCAATGGATGCCAGAACCAAGCAATACCACATTTGCTCAACAGAACTCAATGAGGAGATGTGACATATGTAATGGTAACCACCCTTGAAATTATTGCGAATACAACTACCATATAGGGTGGCAGAGCTATCAAGATCCTTCATGGTATGACGAGCCATCACATTTCACAGAACCATATTTTCCATCTTATCCACCATCTACCTATGATCTTTATCAACAACAAGAACCACCAGAGGAAGATCAGTTGCCAAACATGCTCGAAGATATGTTTAAGAAACGAAAAGAAAAGTTAGATGCAATTCTTGAAACAAGTCAGAATCAATTTGAAAGTATTCAGAGACAATCAGAATTCATTCAGAGGATGACAGATCAAATGAGATAATTCACAGAAAACCAGAACTACATACCTCAAGAACCAGTTTCAGATGACTGATGACGCCTTCGAGTACCAATCATTTCACAATGACACTTCAACAGAGGAGGAGGCTGAGCAGTATCAACAACCAGAGGTATCAGTTCAGGAGCCCGAACCGGCAATGTCTCAATTTGACTTTTATTATTCAGATTCTGACGAGGATGAAGCTGATCTATTTGTACCAACTGCACCAACAATGGAGGATCAAACTTTCAATCCTCAAAATGAAGATCTTGGAGCATGCTTTACCTTTATGTTTGAAGAAGATCTATCTGAACCATCCATTCCAGTCGTATCAGAGGATGAAAACCTAATGTCAGAAACATCTTTACATCCTCAGGCAGATACTTATCGAGCATGCATTTCACAGATGACGGATGAAGAATTGAATACGGAAATTTTAAAATTCATCTGTGAAGAAAAGATGGAGCAAGAAACAGAGCAAATGGAGGAGCAAATGGAGGAGCAACTATCATACCAAATTAAAGATCCAGAGCATTCAGGAGAAACATCGCTGTTTTGGGGAGTACAAATCAAAGATATCGCCCAGAAGCTTGACAGAATGGAACTCCCATTCCAAGTCAAGCACCATATGAGACCTCCTGATTTTCTTTCTTTCTTTGCAGGAACCACTGGAGCAACAAGGAGCAAAAAGGTGGCACGAGCATTGAATAGGACAAAATTCTTTTTGCCACTTTACCATTGGAAGAGACCCTTCAAAAGCAACGCTCATGGGATTGTCTTTAATTGGACAT
Organism: Zanthoxylum bungeanum; assembly: GCA_019454045.1. Lineage (NCBI taxonomy): Eukaryota > Viridiplantae > Streptophyta > Magnoliopsida > Sapindales > Rutaceae > Zanthoxylum > Zanthoxylum bungeanum. Next base: position 244,077 of record SKCR01039096.1, on the reverse strand, counting down.
CCAAAACGACATTGAAACCTCCTTAACAGATGAATTTCAGTCACGTCTGGCTGTAGACGAAAAATTTAGCGCTAGCAGGGAGGCAGCCCATGCAATTTGTTGTAATTTTTGTTTTCATATTTTGTGTATACATGTTGTAGAATTTTTAATTTTGTGTGTTATTTTGTAGGGAAAAACACAAACGGAGCATTTTAAGACAGAAGGAAAATAGGAATGGTGTTTTGCAATCAGAAAGAAAAGAGCTAATTCATTTGTGATGGCTGAGTAAAGAATGAATTCTTAAGACGCATCCTAATGAATTTATACTAAGCGAGTGGCGTATTGCGTACATAATTCTGTTGCCTTAATTATTGCTTTGATTTGCTTTTCTGTTTTTATTATCTTTATTTTCGTAGACAGGATCCAGACTTTTTGACCTTTCACGATTTTTTTTTTGTTGTTTAGCTAACAATCGTCCTTTGGAAGATATTAGTGCTATTATTACTCACCCTTTTTCAGGTATTATAAATTCAGCCTGTCATTGCACTTTTGAAGGCATCCAGAGTTGAGAAAGAAATACATAAAAAATGGAAGCCACTTCAAGAAGACGAGTTGAAAACATATGTGTGTTTTGCGGTAGTAGTGTTGGAGTTAAGCCCCAATACGTAGAAGCAGCACAGGAATTGGGTCGAGTCTTAGCTGCAAGGAATATGCACTTAATATATGGCGGAGGCAATCTCGGACTTATGGGGATCGTTTCAAAGGCTGTACAGGAAGGAGGTAGTCATGTTTTGGGAATCATCCCAAAACCCTTGGCAGAGGAAAATCTTATTGGATCATCAAACGGAGAGGAACTGATCGTGCCAGGTATGTCTGAACGACTGGTAGAAATGATTAACCGTGCTGATGCTTTTATCGCTTTGCCAGGTGGCTTGGGCACATTGGAGGAAATTTTTATAGTATTATCTTGGGCGAACCTGAACATACACCAGAAACCGCTTGGACTGTACAACGTTGATGGATTTTATGATTTTCTTTGTGTGTTTCTTGATGATGCCCGGAGAAATGGGTTCGTGTCAAACCTATGAAAGAACTCCTTTTCACTGCCAGAACTGCTCCAGATCTAATTGACCAACTCTTAGCCTATGATCCACAAGTTGACCCTATCCTTTCAAAGATAAATTGGTTCGAGGACGATCGTGGTAAGAGGCGTCGGATTAATCTGGATCTTAACCTTTAATTTCCTGTAGAATTTCAGCTAAATAGGTACTATCTTCTAAACTCTTCTTCTATTGTTTAAGACATTGGGGACAATGTCTCATTTAGGTTTTGGGGAGGGAATTAGTTAATCACTACCTTGTTTTTAGTTTGCGTGTTGTTTTTATTTTTAGTCCAAAATTTTTCGAAAAATAAAAAAATAATAAAAAATTTGAAAAATTTTCAAAAATTACAAAAATATTTTGCGTTTTTGTGTTTTTATTTTGACTAAAAAGGTGAAATTGGTAAGAGATGGCTGAGTAAGGAGTTTTCACTCCTGAGACGTATCTCAAATCATTTTTGAAACAAGTTAATTTTTGTTTATCTCATTTTGAATTATCTAATTTGTGAATTCTCCATAAAACTGACTAAAATGGATCTTCATATGCTCAGTTGACAGGTATTTTCAACATGCATAGTAACATACGGACATGAATTGTAATTGAAAAGTTTGTAATATTCAGTGCTCTAGTTTAATTGGAGGAAGCATCTCAAAAAGTGATGGAGTAAAAAAAAAAAAAACGTCTGAGATCCGAGTTATTAAGTCTGTAAGGGTGTTTTAACACCTAGTGCCCTAAAACCAACTGGTTTGGGAGTCACTGGCCCAAAGCTCGCTACATGGATCAAAGATGCTGCAAAAATATATATATCTGAAGTCTGAGTAATTAAGTCCGTAGGGATGTCTTAACACCTGGTGCCCTAAAGCCAACTGGTTTGGGAGCCACCGACCCAACACTCGTTACATAGATGGAAGATATGTTGGACAGTTATGACCCATAGCATCACTATTTGTACAGATCATGGTGTTGTTGTACAAATTAACTATGTGACAAGGAGATTGCACTCTTATCATTTATGATTAGATCACCTAGATGTATAAATGATAGGAGGTCCCTATGATTAGTTCCTGGATTGAGATGATATGAGACAGTATCAGTCCTCGAAGGATTAATCATTAAATACCCCTAGTCGTAGTATTATCGAGATTGGACATCGATAATGCGGAATAGACTAGTATTATACTTGTGCGCGTTATGTGAGATCATAACGGCATAGTTCTCATATATTTGGGTATAGGATACTCATGCAAGTGTGATAGGAGGTTGTGTTTTATCGATGGTACGGAAAACAGCTTCGCTCTGGATAAACCCCTCGGAATTCCATTGGTAGTATGACTATGTGTCTATGGAAGTCTGAAATCAGGGTAGGTGTATTTGGTCTTAACCTGAGACTTGCATCGCTAATAATTGCGACAATCGGTATGCTTTAGTTTTGGTCGTCCAGGGCTTTAACAGGTTCTGTGTACGCCTCTGCTGGGTATATCGAGAATCGTAGTGTATTGGGTGTGATGTCAAGACGGAAGTATCACTCCAGTCATAGTGGAGATGATGTCACGTAGGATACGGTACTAGTGCTCTTAAGTATTGCAGTCATCGGGATATTATGACTAGGTCATGTATATCCGATTATAGAGATTAGTTACCAGACATTCGACATGTGCTTCGTACGGGGCAGACACATTCCAGCCCCAGGCCTAGCACGTGACATCCGATACTGGATCGCAATACGCAATACTACGTATACTACGCCTGATATAGATTATATATTCCAGTAAGATAATTCTGGAGAATTGGGTAGGCACGGTGTTTTGCTAGAAGCCAACCATGTCTTGTAAATCGGTTTGCACGTGGTACGATGTACGTACGTATTCGGATAATCTGATGACCGTATTTACTGCCAACATATCCAGGGATCTCTTGGGTCGCTTCCCAAAGATTCACCTATGACAGTTGATTTAATTAGAATTAATCTGGGATTAATTAAGAGAGATAATTAATCTGAGATTAATTAAGAGAGAGAAAATTAATCTGGGATTAATTGAGGTATTATTTAATCTGGGATTAGATGTGTTCGGAAGAGAGAGAACGGGATTAATTTGGAATTAATCGGTAAAATAAATTTAATAGTTAAATTTGATTTTTCTATTTAATTTATTCGTATGGGCTAAAATTAATATATTGGATATATTAATAAGAATTGGATTTCATTACGGAATTAAATTCGGACTTTAATACGAACTAACGAATTAATTTAGAATTAATTCATAAAGGACATTCGTAATATATTTGCGAGGCATCGTTATTTAATTAAATTAGATTTAATTATTTAGCGACGAAAGTTCGTTTAATCGGATTAAACGGAACCTAGCCGCGGAAAATGTTCGTAGAGACATTTGAATTTTGAATTCAAATGTGGGGCCCACTTCACATGTGGTAGTTGGGAGGGTAGTTGGCATTTATGCCAAGCCACCCACCATCCAACTACCTTGGAATGGTTTTGGTGAAACCATTTACCCAACTACCTTGTTTAGGTAAAAGGGTAAATTGGTTTTTCCTAAAACTCTTCTCTCTCTCTTCACTTGTGTATGCTTCAAACAAAACACAAATGGAACAAAATGGAAACCCTAATACTCTCTCAAATGGGCGTGAATGGCCTTCATTTCTTCTATTTGATTTTTTTGCAATTTCAAAGGAGCTAGCACTTCATGGAATCAACTAAGGTGATAGGGAAACAACTTCAAAAGCTTGGAATCAACAAATGAAGCATCTTGGATCTTGGATCTTCTTCTCAAAATTTTAAAAGCTGAAATCCATTCAATGTAAGTAATTCCGCAACTTATTTTGAATTTATGAACATGTTTTCATGCTTATTAGATCGTTGCATGTTCTAGGAACACTAACAATGGTATCAGAGCCAATTTTAAACATTAAAATTTTAGGGTTCATGAGACTAAAATTTGGGCCTTTTATGTTTTGAGCATGATTCTTTCAAATTGATGCTTTGAGCATGCTTAGAATATGTTAACTTAGAGTTTTGCATGATTAGATTTGAGAAAAATTGATTGGATCAAAATTTTTATAATTCCTTAAGGTGGCCGAATATACAGTGCAGTCCACTGCAGATTTTTCGATTTTTGTAGCATAAAATGATATGTTTAAATGCATGTTTAAATGTTGATTGTTGGTTTGATTAGATTAGAATCAAAGTCAATAATGTTTATGTTAAAATCAAAGAGCATGTTGAGCATGAAATGATGAATTTAGGATTCAATTTGTGTTGAGCATGCAATGATGTATTTTGGCTTCAATTTGTGTTGAGCATGAATTGATGGATTAAGCATGATTCATTAAGTTAATTGGTATTTTGGAAATATTGAGTTTAATTAATTAATCATGGCTAATACACTTTAATTAAAATAATTGTGATATTTAGAATATTATAATTATGTTAATAAGCCTTTAATTATGTATTGGGCTAAAAGTGTGTATTTGGGCTTAATGGGCTTGGTTTGACTAAGTTTGGTTTTGGACTTTTGGATTGGATCCAATTGGGCCCAAAATCAATTCCATAAAGTCCAAATACATTACTTGGCCCTTTAAAGAATTTAATTGGGCCTAATGGGCCTAAATTGATTTATTGGCAATAGGGTGATTCCTATTGGGCCTTGGCATTTTGGGTTTGATCCATTATGGCCAAAGACCATGCCTTAAGAATCAATTAAAAGCCCATTGGACTTTAATTGAAATGACATTGGATGTTATTGGGCCTTTGAGACCCATTAAGATTGGATTTGGAATCCAAGTCCTTAAGGCTTATAAGTAAGTGTATATATATTTAATTTGGAATTAAATTGGAATTAGTATTGAATACAAATAAATTGGATTTAAAGTTTTAGTTCAATATAATTCAAGAATACTTACTTTGAGTATTTATTCTTAAACGAGTTTGACTCACGCAAATCAAATCGTTGTATGAACATTGTATGGTCATTAATTCAAAGATTAATTAATTGGATTAGATTGATTGAATAACATGATTTGTATGAATACATGAATGTGTTGTATGAATACTGTATATCGGATGGATATTAGAATGGCAAGGGCAGTTTTGGAAATTGTTGTAATAAGTTTAGAATTTATTAAATTGGACCTGCGTGTCCAGCCTTTTATCTCCTTTCTCATTGTATTTCTCTTCTCACCTATTCCCCTCAATGTAAATGAGGTTTCTTTATTGTATTTTGCAATTGGGTGAATTAGAATAGTTCTAGCCGGGGAGAGGAAATGAGTGATTTTTCTAGAGGAACAATTTGTGAGATATCCATCTGTATATCATTATTAATTTATTTATTTATACGCGCTTTATTATGTATTTAGAATGCATGTTTAAGGGTGTATGATAATGAGACCTTAACAAAGATAATAAATTGGTTGCCAATTTGCACGCGAAAAAAAACCCTCAAAACATATTAAGCGTTTTTCCTTCCGTTGATTGATTCTTACTCAAGATCCAAAGTTGGCATTGGTTTGTTGGCCAAAGTCAAGAACTTTGTCAATTGAGGATGTGTTTGAATCATGAGAGTTTTGTTCCATATCGGTGTCTTGTCCAAGTCGTGATTTGTTGGCCAAAGTCAAGATCACTTCTTGTCCATCGACATTGATTATGAAACTTTCCATGTCAATGGGTTCCGCTTAACTGGGATCATTAAGTTGTTGTGCCAAAGCCAAGGCTTAGTTGATTCAGAGGAAAAATGTTAGGTAATATATTCGATATATTGGCATATATAAGATATATGTTTCGGACTTGGATGTCCACCTACCGGATCTAGGAATTGGATCAGATCTAATTGAGCTTAGAGATCTACCTAGTTAAGTATCATACAATTTGTTGGCCAAAGTCAAGATTGTGTGTTATTTAACGGGATCCTAGCCCACTAGGAAACATGGTTTCCCGAGTACTCGACAGAGGGTTAGAGGCTCGCCGAAAAATAGTGGGAGGCAAGTATTAGATTTGCAATATTCGTTTAGTTACTTGCCATACGCGCTCAATCAAATATTATTCGTCAAATGTTAGTTGGACTAATATTTAATAGTTGTTTTAATTAAACAGTTGGACTATATTCAAACTTCTTCATTTATAATGATTATATAATTGGATTATAGTAATCAATATATATTTGATTTTAACCAATTAAATTGTAATAAGTTATATAGTTAGACTATAGTAATCATTACATTAGATTGTACCTGAAATCGTTGATTAAATAGTTGGACTATTAGCATCAAGATTAAATTGAAAGATTAATGTTTAAAACATTATCCTAGGGAAAATGTGTTCAAACGACTTTAATTTTCAAATTGGGAATAAATTTCAGGATAGTCCTGAAACTAAGAAGTTACTTTATTTGATAGAATAACATCTTAGGCCTAAGCCCGGAGTTAAGAAAATGGTAGAGCATGATCTTTGGAAGATTCATGTGATGATAACTTTAATGTTTAATCCATTATGCTTGCCATAATGACTCCTTAATTTCTTAATCAGAAGTAAGGATTAGATCCTTAAAGTATGATAATGAAATTGAAGGATCTTCATAGATCTATTCTTAGATCTTAGAAGTATTGAATTGCAATAAACAACTCTTGGAGAGTTAATGACTATTCTCAAGGAGACCAAAGTCAAAGTTTGCAATAAGGCAAGAAGCGCAATGCGCACCCTACTTCGATATTCTAGAAGGCCAAGGCTTGGCCAAAGACTTCTGGAATATGAAAAGGGCAAAGGCAAAATCATTATAATCTTCTAGGAAGATAAAGGACATATCCCAAGATGTCTGCCTAACTTATCGCAAACGGGGTCATTGAAGCATAACTGCCGTATGGACAAAGCAGACATGAAGGAATAGAAGACAGGACAAGGTTCTGACTTCAAATATGTTTGTCATAAATATGTTCACTACTAGTATTAAAATTGGATTTTAGATACTTAGTGTGATACATAAATATGCATTGATGTGCAGAATCTGCTGTGAGCAGGATACTGACTTCAGATGAGATTAATATGCGAATTGGAAACGGGACGACAGTCGCTGTTTCAACCCTAGATACCTAAGTTTAGGAACTACCATTTGGCTGTGTACTGAAGTTAGGAACTGTTATAATGTAACTAGTTTGACTAGAAACATTATCTCTATATCGAGTATAACTCGTTGCGAGTGTGCCTTTATATTCTAGAACACTAAAGTGTTTTATTATATAAGATGATGTTGAGATAAACACATTAGATGTGAATAACAGTATTTATATTTTGAATATAAATAAATCTCAAACATATAACATGACAAACAAGTAGCTCAAACTGATTTGATCACATGAGACTTATTTGTGGCAGTGCTGTCTGGGACACATTAAACAAGACTCGTATATCCACACTTTTGAATAGTGGATACTATGACGGATTTGATTCCATTCAAATGATGTCTACGAATCTAGTTTATTAGGTAAAGTACCTAAAGCACCTTTACTTGGTAAAAGTGTATGTTCCACCGATCTATTAGCCCTTGTTCATAGTGACGTAAGTGGGCCCATGTCTAGCTAGGCTAGAGGTGGATATGAATATTTCGTGACCTTTACGGATGTGGCATCGCGTTATGGTTGTGTTTCTTTTGAAGAACACAAATCAGAAACTTTTGGAGTTTTGACACGAAATAGACGAACAGATCGGATAAAGTATTAAAACATCAGGGTTTGACCATGATGAAAATACTTAAGCAATAAGTTTCTCAAATATTTGAAAGAGTATAGTATTCTTTCAATAAGGACTCCTCCCGGAACACGTCAATTTGACGGTGTGTCCGAACGGAGAAACCAAATTTTGTTGGACATGATAAGGTTAATCATGAGTCGCTCTGAGCTACCATTTTCCTTCAAAGAATAAGCATTTAACAGCGCAATACTTATTTTGAATAAGGTTCCATGAAAATCTGTTTGACAGATTTCATATTAGATATGAACAGGAAAGAAACTAGGCTTTCTCACTCCTAATGATTTGGGAATGCTAGGCATACGTTTGGATGATACCAAACTAGAACCCAAATTGGATAAGTGCCTAATGTAATTGGTTATCCTAAGGAAACCAAAGTATAATACTTATACAACTCACTAGAGAACAATGTAATTGTTGCTCACCATGCGGTTTTCCTAAGAGGAATACCGATATGCAGTGGTAAGTGGGAGGATAGTAAAACTCGATGAAAAATCGAAGTTATACTGTTCAAGGCACCAAGTCCTTAATGGAACACAAACAGTTCATCAAGGATGAAACTGTACCAGTAATCTTCGAATACACAAGAACCGCGTAAGTCGGAGAGAGTCAGAAAACAACCTGGGTATGAGTTTCTGATCTCACCTCATAAAGATGTCAATCTTATTGGGGAAACGAACTGACTACGTATGAGGAAGTGATACAAGGTATCAACTCCCTATCCTGGAAAAGTGCCATGAGTCCAAAATGGATTCCATGTATATCAACTATGTTGGACACTAGTTGTTGTACCGCAAGGCATTGTGCCTATTGGTACTATATAAGTCTTCAAGGAAGACATACGTGGATGGAAGCCTAACGTACTGAGCTAGGCTTTTAGCGGAAAGGTATCGTTATCAACATTGTGTTGATTACAACGAAATCTTTTACATGTTGCCACGTTAAATCCATTTGGATCATGCTTGCTGATGCTGCATGTTTCATTTATGAATATGGCAGCTGAACCGAAAAATCGCTTTCTTGAAAAGGAAACCTTTTGAAGGATGTTTACAACATCCTGGCGGTTTTGTCGTACCAAAACTAGCAAACAAGGTTTACAGGTTATTCGATCCATAGAGGGATTAAAGTAAGCATTATGTTCTTGGAACTAACGTTTTGATATAATCATAATGGTGTATGACTTAATTCAAAATGAAATGATTCTTGTGTATATAAGGAGGTTAGTGGGAGCGCACTGACAATGATGTCCTAATTAATGATGATATGTCATTTCTTGGAAATGATGTTCCCATACTACGATCAGTGAAAGCTTGACTTTCATTAAAATTCTCCGTAGAATTCTTGGGAGTAACAACCTTTATTCTAGGAATAAAGATCTACTGAGTTAGATCTAGAGGTTATTGACACTCTGCGAGAACTCGTACATTGAAAAATGTACGCAACCTGGTGTCTCATATGCTTTGAGCATATGGATTCACAAACAGGTCAATCCAAGTGATAGTCACTGGATTGATATTAAGAACATCAGTTAGTATCTTAGAGAACTAAGTATGATGTCTTAATCTACGGATAAGGAGAACTTGGAGTGACTGGGATCACAGCGGCAAGTTTCCTAACCGATAAAAACGACTTTAAGTCGCTAAACGGTACTATACAGTTTGAATAACGGTACAGTAAGCTGGAAATCTTCCAAGCAAGATACTGTTACCGAATAAACAATAAATGCGGGTTATTGCTGTGCTGGCTGAGGCAGCAATAGAAGCCATTTGGGTCGACAATAAATCTAATTAGATTAGATATAGTTCTGTTAGCAGCTGAGCTAAGCGTCAGCACAGCTAAAGAATTAATGGTCTCATCAACGATCCAAATATATACTTCGACTATTCATCTGATTCGTTCGGATCATACATCATGGCGATGTGATGATCGAATAAATTGCATCAGACGATAATCATACAAATCCGCTGATGAAAATCTTTCCTCGGCAGTTTGAGCGAACCGTACATAGTTCGGGTGTAAGACACTCGAGTGACTGGCTATAGGCCAAGTGGTAGATTGTTGGACAGTTATGACCCATAGCGTCACTATTTGTACAGATCATGGTGTTGTTGTACAAATTAACTATGTGACAAGGAGATTGCACTCTTATCATTTGTGATTAGATCACCTAGATGTATAAATGATAGGAGGTCCCTATGATTAGTTACTGGATTGAGATGATATGAGACAGTATCAGTCCTCGAAGGATTAATCATTAAATATCCCTAGTCGTAGTATTATCAAGATTGGACATCGATAATGCGGAATAGACTAGTATTATACTTGTGCGCGTTATGTGGGATCATAACGACATAGTTCTCATATATTTGGGTGTAGGATACTCATGCAAGTGTGATAGGAGGTTGTGTTTTACCGATGGTATGGAAAACAGCTTCGCTCTGGATAGACCCCTCGGAATTCTATTGGTAGTATGACTATGTGTCTATGGAAGTCCGAAATCATGGTAGGTGTATTTGGTCTTAACCTGAGACTTGCATCGCTAATACTTGCGACAATCGGTATGCTTTAGTTTTGGTCGTCCAGGGCTTTAACAGGTTCGGTGTACGCCTCTGCTAGGTATATCGAGAATCGTAGTGTATTGGGTGTGATGTCAAGACGGAAGTATCACTCCAGTCATAGTGGAGATGATGTCACGTAGGATACGGTACTAGTGCTCTTAAGTACTGTAGTCATCGGGATATTATGACTAGGTCATGTATGTCTGATTAGAGAGACTAGTTACCAGACATCCGACATGTGCTTCGTACGTGGCAGACACATTCCAGCCCCAGGCCTAACACGTGACATCAGATACTGGATCGCAATACGCAATACTACGTATACTACGCCTGACATAGATTATATATTCCAGTAAGAATATTTCTGGAGAATTGGGTAGGCACGGTGCTTTGCTAGAAGCCAACCATGTCTTGTAAATCAGTAAGCACGTGGTACGAGGTACACACGTATTCGGATAATCCGATGACCGTATTTACTGCCAACATATCCAGGATCTCTGGGTCGCTTCCCAAGATTCACACCGATGACAGTTGATTTAATTATAGAATTAATCTGGATTAATTAAGAGAGATAATTAATCTGGTATTAATTAAGAGAGAGAAAATTAAATCTGGGATTAATTGAGGTATTATTTAATCTGGGATTAGATGTGTTCGAAGAGAGAGAACGCGATTAATTGGAATTAATCGGTAAATAAATTTAATAGTTAAATTTGATTTTTCTAAAAAAAAGATTGTAATAAATTATTCGTAATGGGCTAAATTAATATATTGGATATATTAATATGAAGGGATTTCATTACGGAATTAAAGTCGGACTTTATACGAACGAACCCTAACACATTTAATAAATTGAGGTATTATTAATATTAATCCTAGCTCTTCCCAATCATTTAACCTATATTGTGTATAGTTTCTTGAGATTTTGTATTTTGAATGTGTTTTGTGTTATTTTGTAGATAAATAAAGTTTTCCAGACATTCTGGAGGTATTTGGAGCAAAATAGGAAAAAGTGGAAAAAAGGGCAATTCGGTAATTTGGCCGCGTCACGACGCCAAGACCTTAAGCGTCGCGATGCCTAAAGTGAAGCCGGTCATGCTAACGTGCGCCGAGGGACCATGTCAGAATCGAAAAACCTGGACTGGCTAACGTGCGCCGACCTGCTAACATCGTCGTGCCACGTGTCCAGCATCACAGAAAGATCTGCTAAAATGCGCCATCTGCCAACGTGTCGAAATCTCAGTAGACTAAAGCACAGCGTGCCACGTGTCAGTTTGTTGGTTACTATAATTAGTCCCAAGGAAAGATTAAGCTTATGAAATACAACAAAATGAATATATATAATAAACTTGAAGCATGGCGGAATCATTACTACAAATCTTTTGTGATGAAAAGATGAACAAAGGTTGAAGCTCCAAGATCCTTGAAGTTTCGGCCAAGAGGAGAAAAGAGTTGAAAGCTCCAAGCTTTGTGTATTCCAAGCTCCAAGGTGGTTTCCCTATCACCTCCTTTGATTCCTTGCTTGTGCTAGCAAAAATGGAGAATGAGAAAACAATTTTCTGCCTTGTGTAGGCAGCTCACGGCGTGAGCAAGAGAGGAAGAGAGGAGAGTGTTTCACTTTTGATTTGTTTCCTTTTGCATGCCAAAAACGTGAATGACCAAGGAAAATGAAAAGTGAAGTGATATCTAATACCAAAAGAATTTTTTAATGCAAAAAATCCTTCCAAACCGTGCATGGCTTTCCCTCCAAAATGAATCCATCATTTGCTATCATTACCATACTTTGAGATTAGAGACAATGTATCATCCCTCAAAGGTGACTAGATACATCACTATCTATTCGTATTAAGTAATGAGATATCGCGATGTGATTTGCGGATATCACTCGATTCAAAATACGAATGTGTCCGCAAGCACTTTCGGGCTCGGTTTCGTTAATTCCAAATTAACGAATTTCCGTCGCGACGTGAATTAAATAATTACGCCTTGCGAAATTACTATTCAGTTCGCTAATGAATTAATTCTAAATTAATTCGTTTGCCCGAATTAAAATCCGATTTTAATTCCGCGTCGAAATCTAATTTCGTTTAATAATATATCGAATATATTATTTTATCGATTAATTCCAGATTAATCGATCTCTCTCTCTCTCCTAATAAGGCATTTTATCCAAGATAAAGTTTCTCCGTTATTAATCCAAGATTAATAAAGTTCGAATCAAACATCATAGGTGAATCTTCAGGAAGCGACCCAAGAGATCTCCGGATATGTTGGCAGTAAATACGGTCGTTGGATAATCCAAACACGTACGTACCTCGTACTACGTTTTTACCGATTTACAAGACAAGGTTGGCTTCTAGCAAAGCGCCATGCCTACCCAATTCTCCAGAAATATTCTTACTGGAATATTAGATCTATATCAAGCGTAGTATACCGTAGTATTGCGTACATCGATCCAGTATCGGACGATCACATGTTAGGCCTGGGGCTGGAAATGTGTCTGCCCCGTACGAAACATATATCGGACATCAAGCAACTAGTCTCTTTAAATCGGGCAATACTGACCTAGTCATATTGTCCCGACGGTTGCAACCTTTTATAGAGCACTAGTTCTGTATCCTGCGTGATCATCAACTCCATATGTCTGAAGTGACACTTCCATCTTGACATCACACCCAGTGCACTACGATTCGATTCCTGATAAACCCAGAAGAGGTGAACACAGAACCAGTTAAGGTCCCCCAACCCACCAAAACCAAAGTTTACCTATTGTCGCAAGTACTAGCGATGCAAGTCTCAGGTTAAGACCATATACACCTACCCTGATGCGGCCTCCCATAGACACGCAGACATACTACCAATGGGATTCCGCGGGGTCTATCCAGAGCGAAGCTGTTTTCCCGTACCATCGGTAAAACACAACCTCCTATCACTTTGCATATAAGTATCCTATACTTAAATATATGAGAACTATGCCGTTGTGCCCTCACAACATGCACAAGTGCAATACTAGTCTATTCCGCATTATCGATGATCTCGATCTCGATAATACTCCGACTAGGGATATTTAATGATTTAAACCTTTATGTATTGATACTGTCTCATATCATCTCAATACGGAATTAATCATATGGACTTTCGCCATTTATATATCAAAGTAAATAAATTACAAAACGGCAAAAGGCAATTTCATTATCACATAGTTAATTTTGTACAATAATACAATATCATTTACAAAACAGTGACGCTATGGGTCATAATGTCTAACAATCTCCCACTTGGCCTATAGCCAGTCACTCAAGCATCTAATACCTGAACTATGTATATGTCGTTCAAACACTTGCGGATAAACAGCTTTCGTCAGCGGATCTGCAATGTTGTTATCTGATGCGACCTTCTCGACTTTTACATCGCCACGATGTATAATCTCCCGAATCAGATGGTAACGCCGAAGAACATGCTTGGATCGTTGATGAGACCTTGGTTCCTTAGCTTGTGCTATAGCCCCGTTATTGTCACAATACAATGGAACGGGCTCAGCTGCTAACGGAACTACTCCTAATCCAATTAGGAACTTTCGGATCCAAACTGCCTCCTTTGCTGCTTCCGATGCAGCAATATACTCCGCTTCTGTCGTTGAATCGGCAACAGTATCTTGCTTGGAAGATTTCCAGCTCACTGCTCCGTTATTCAAACAAAAAATGTACCCGGATTGCGACTTGAAGTCGTCCTTGTCGGTTTGGAAACTTGCATCGGCATACCCAGATACCACAAAGTTCTCCTTCTCCGTAAATTAAGAAAGCATCCTTAGTTCGTCTAAGATACTTAAGGATATTCTTAACTGCCATCCAGTGACCTTCACCTGGATCGGCCTGATAGCGACTGCACATGCTCAAAGCATATGACACATCAGGTCGTGTACATATCATGGCATACATGATCGATCCGACTGCCGAGGCGAACGGTATCCGACTCATGTTATCTCTCTCTTCTTGAGTCTTAGGACACATGTCCTTAGACAGAGAGGTACCACGTAACATTGGCATCAATCCCTTCTTGGATTGATCCATGCTGAATCGCTTCAACACTTTGTCAATATATGTACTCTGGGAGAGTCCAAGCAGCTTTCTAGATCTATCCCGGTAGATCTTTATTCCCAGAATAAAGGCTGCTTCTCCCAGATCTTTCATGGAGAATTTTAATGAAAGCCAAGCTTTCACCGACGTTAGCATGGGAATGTCATTGCCTATAAGCAATACATCGTCGACATAAAGGACAATAAAAGTCAGTGCTCTCCCACTAACCTTCTTGTATACACAAGGGTCATCATCGTTTTGTACGAAATCATATTCTTTTATGATCTCATCAAAACGCTGATTCCATGACCGTGATGCTTGCTTCAATCCATAAATGGATCGATTTAACTTACAAACCTTGTTTGCAAGTCTAGGTACGATAAAACCGTCAGGCTGTTGCATATAAACATCCTCCAAAAGGTTTCCGTTAAGGAAAGCGGTTTTAACGTCCATCTGCCATATCTCGTAATCGAAATATGCAGCTATTGCAAGCATTATCCGAATGGATTTAATCATGGCAACGGGTGAGAAGGTTTCGTCATAATCAACACCATATTGTTGACGATACCCCTTTGCTACAAGCCTAGCTTTGTATGTTTGCACGTTGCCATCCATGTCGGTCTTCTTCTTGAAGATCCATCTGCATCCAATAGGTTTTACACCTTCTGGTGCATCAACCAGTGTCCAAACTTGGTTGGCATACATGGAATCCATCTCAGACTTCATGGCTTCTTGCCATAAAGCGGAATCAATATCTTGTATTGCTTCCTCATACGTAGACGGTTCATTATCCTCAATAAGATTAATATCTACATGAGGCGAGATCAGGTACCCATACCTCTCAGGTACTGTCCTGACTCTCTCCGACCTACGCGGTCCTTGTGTATATGAAGGTTGTGGTACAGACTCATCCCGGATGGTCTGTTCATGTTCCGTCGTTGATTCATTGCCAGGAACAGTATCACCACGATTTTCATCGAGCTCCACTTTCCTCCCACTTACCACTGCATCTAAGAATTCCTTTTCAAGGAAAAATGCATGTAGAGCAACAAATACTTTGTTCTCTTGCGGGTGATAGAAGTAATATCCTTTGGTTTCCTTAGGATATCCTACGAAAAGGCATTTATCTGATTTGGGTTCTAATTTGGTACCTTCCAAACGTTTAACATATGCCCAGCAACCCCAAATCTTCAGGAAAGAGAAACCCCCGTTTCCTTCCTGTCCATATCTCGTATGGAGTCTGTTCAACAGACTTTGACGGAACCTTATTCAAAATAAGTATTGCACTGCTTAATGCGTATCCCCAGAAGGATATTGGTAGCTCAGTGCGACTCATCATTGACCTTACCATGTCTAACAAGGTACGGTTTCTCCGTTCAGACACACCGTTTAATTGCGGTGTTCCAGGAGGAGTCCACTGTGAAAGAATACCATGTTCTTTCAAGTAATCTTGAAACTCATAACTTAAGTATTCGCCACCACGGTCCGACCGTAATGTCTTAATACTCTTGCCTGTTTTTCAACTTCGTGTCGAAACTCTTTGAATTTCTCAAAGGTTTCCGACTTGTGCATCATTAGATACACATAACCGTAACGTGATGCATCATCCGTAAAGGTTACGAAGTATCGATATCCACCTCTAGCCTGGCTAGACATGGGCCCACATACGTCACTATGAACGAGGGCTAACAGTTCTGTGGCACGTTCACCTTTACCGCTAAAAGGTGATTTAGGCATTTTGCCTAAAAGACAAGATTCGCAGACATCATATGAATTAGGATCAAATCCGTCCAAGTACCCACTCTTCGAAAGTGTGGATATGCGAGTCTTGTTAATGTGTCCTAGACGACAATGCCACATGTAAGCTTCATCTTTTAGATTACTCCTTTTGAGCCTTTTTTGTCATTTTGTGTTTAGGAGATTCATTTACATTCAAAATATAAAGACCATTATTTGCAACAACAGTGCAAATTTCTGCATCATTTTTATATAAATAACACCCAGTGTTTCTAAATACAAAAGTGTACCCATGCTGGGTTAACAAAGATACAGATATAATATTCCTAGTTAAACTAGGTATATAATAACAGTTCAAAAGTTTAAGTACATGCCCTGAGGGCAGTTCCAAAACAAAAGTCCCTACAGCCAAAACAGCAACTGGTGTTCCGTTTCCGACTCGTAGGTCAACCTCCCCTGAAGCCAGCATCCTGCTATTCTGCAGATCCTGCAAATCAGTACAAATATGAGCAGCACAACCAGAATCAAAAATCCAATTTTTAAGACTAGAAGTAGTCATATTTATTTCAATAACAAACATACCAGAGGCTGGTGCCTTGCCTGCCTTGATATCCTCCTTGTGTCCCTTGCCCATTCGGCAGTCACGTTTCCAGTGACCCTTCTTGCCGCAGTTGAGGCAGACATCTTGAGATTTGTTCCTTGGCTTCCCAGAAGCTTTTGTCGACTTGCCTTTACCCTTGTTCTTATGTTTCCTCTTCCTCACCCCTCCAGTTGCCTTAAGCCCAGCCTTTGGCCCCTGAGAGGTCGATGCATAGTGCGCCTCGCGCTTGCCCCCTTTTAGGAGTTCTTTTTCAGACTCCTTCAAGACGGATAACAGCTCTCCAAGAGAGTCATCCGTGTCCATCAACTTATAGTTGATTATGATTTGTTTCCAAGTATCGGGAAGCGATTGTAAGATCAAATCCACAGTCAGCTCAGCCTCCAAGACTATTCCCATATTGGCCAACTCATCAATATCGGCGATCATTTGAGCCCCGTGGGCCTCAACTGATGCGCCTTCAGTCATTCGGGCGCGGAAGAGTTTCTTCACCAACTCATACCTTTCCATCCGCTTGTTGGAGCGGTGGAGATCTCGAAGTCTAGCCATCATATTATAAGGATCCAAGTCCCTATTCTGGCGACGAAAGTGTTGAGTCATAGAAGCTAACATAATAGCCTGAGCTGTGTCACAATCATTGCTGTGAGTTTTCCATAACTCCAGCTCAAGTGGGTCAGTGGGCTTAGGCGGGAGAGGTGTTTTATAGTATACAGCATCCTCTCAGCCCCAAGGACTATCCTCAGGTTCATTTCCCAATCAGCGAAGTTTGTCCCCTTAAAGACATTGTCACCCATGATGATGTCTCGGACATTTACCTTGCTAGCCATCTCAACTACGATAGTCCAACTATCTAGTTAACGATAAAATGGGTACAGTCAAACTGTTACAAAAAATAACAATGTATTAGTCCAACTAATTATAATAAATAGACGAAATAATTTTGAAGAACGCGTAAGGCAAAGTATCTGAATGAAATTGCAAATTCACACATACTAGCCTCCCACTATTTTCATCAAGTCTCTAACCCTCTGTTGAGAACTCGGGAAATCCTATTTCCTAGTGGGCTAGGATCCCGTTAAATAACACACAACCTTGACTTTGGCCAACAAGCTGTATGCTATTTAACTAGGTAGATCTCACAGATCAATTGGATCCAATCCAATTCCTAGATCCGGTTAGGTGGACATCCAAGTCCTAAACATATTGCGTATGCCAATGTATCTAATACATTTTCTAACCATATCCTCCGAATCATCTAGGCCTTGGCTTTGGCACAACAAACCTAATGATTCCAGTTAAGCGGGACCCATTGACAAGGATAGTTTCGTAATCAATGTCGTTGGACAAGAAGTGATCTTGACTTTGGCCAACAAATCACAACTTGGACAAGACACCGATGTGGAACAAAACTCTCATGATTCAAGTACATCCTAATTGACAAGGTCTTGACTTTGGCCAACAAACCAATGCCAATCGGATCTTGAACAAGAATCATTCAATGGAAGGATAATCGCTTAATATAGATTGAGGGATTTTTGCGTAATTGGCAACCAATTTATTATCTTTGTTAGGTCTCATCAACATACACTACACCCTTAAGCATGCTTCTAAAACATCATAAAGCGCGTAAAGTAAATTAATAGTGATATACGGATGGATATATAACACAACAACTTGTTCCTAGAACAAATCACTCCTCTTTCCTCTCCCCGCTAGCTAGCACTACTCTACTACCCAATTACATAATACAATAAGAGAAACCTCATTTGCATTGAGGGGATTAGGTGAGAAGAGAATACAAAGAGATAAAAGAGATAAGGCTGGACACGCAGGTCCAATTTATAAATTCTAAATTTACAATAATTTCTAAAATTACCCTTTCCCTTCTAATATCCATCCGATATACACTATTCATTCATCACATACATATATATTCAAACAAGACATGCTTTTACAACCAATCTAATCCAATTAATTAGTCTTTGTTTAAATGATCATCCAATGTTCAAAACGGTTTTGATTTTGCGCGAGTCCAACTCGTTTGAGAATAAGTACATAAGGTACGAATTTACGAATTATATCGAACTACTTATTAAATCTAATTTAATTCGTATTCAATACTAATTCAATTATTTAATTCCAAATTAAATGTTTACACTTTTAATGTGCTTTAAAGACTTAGATTCTAAATCTAATCTAATTGGGTCTCAAAGCCCAACTAACATCCAATGTTTGTTTAATTAAAGTCCGATGGGCTTTCAATTGATTTATTAAGGCTTGGGCTTTGGTCAATGTGGGTCAAACCCAATTACCAAGCCCAAATAAGGAATCACCCTTAAATGCCACAAAACCAATTTCAAGCCCATAAGGCCCAATTAAACTTTAAAGCCCATTATACTACATTTGGACTTAATGGAGTGATTTAGGCCCAAATTGGATCCAATCCTTTTGGCCCAAATCTACTTGGCCCAACCAAGCCCATTATGCCCAAATATAATATTACAAGCCCAATTTAACAATTAAGCCCATTAATTTAAATTTCAATATTCCAAATTTTAAAATTCAATTAATTAAAGTGTAAAACCAAGATTAATACATTAAACCAAATATTTCAAAATACCAATTTAATTTATTAATCATCTATTGTTCAAAACATATGTCCAACATTAATTTGAACAAAAATCAAGTCCATTTTCATGTCCATTAGTATTCGGCCAAGTGAGATTTTTGTGTCGATTTGTTTTTCAATCCGATTGAATCACTAATCTACGTCCCGTATACGTTTTAAGTCATCCAATGATCTTGTACACAAAAAATTCCAACACATCCAATGTTCATACCCATTCGGCCAAGGTTACATTTTTGGGGAAAAATCATCCAATGCATTTTTCTCAAAATTGATTCCATATATATCATTCTATATACATGTAAGCATACTCATTCATCAAATTTCACAAGAACATGCTTCAATCAATTTTACCCAAATTTTAACCTAATATATTTCATGCTTAAACATAGCTCAATGATACCATTGTTGGTTACTATAATTAGTCCCAAGGAAAGATTAAGCTTATGAAATACAACAAAATGAATATATAAATAAACTTGAAGCATGGCGGAATCATACTTACAAAGCTTTTGTGATGAAAAGATGAACAAAGGTTGAAGCTCCAAGATCCTTGAAGTTTCGGCCAAGAGGAGAAAAGAGTTGAAAGCTCCAAGCTTTGTGTATTCCAAGCTCCAAGGTGGTTTCCCTATCACCTCCTTTGATTCCTTGCTTGTGCTAGCAAAAATGGAGAATGAGAAAACAATTTTCTGCCTTGTTGTGCAGCTCACGGCGTGAGCAAGAGAGGAAAGAGAGAGTGTTTCACTTTTGATTTTGTTTCCTTTGCATGCCAAAAACGTGAATGACCAAGGAAAATGAAAAGTGAAGTGATATCTAATACCAAAAGAATTTTTAATGCAAAAAAGCAAAAAATCCTTAAAAACCGTGCATGGCTTTCCCTCCAAAATGAATCCATCATTTGCTATCATTACCATACTTTGAGATTAGAGACAATGCATCATCCCTCAAAGGTGACTAGATACATTCACTATCTATTCGTATTAAGTAATGAGATATCGCGATGTGATTTGCGGATATCACTCGATTCAAAATACGAATGTGTCCGCAAACACTTTCGGGCTCGGTTTCGTTAATTCCAAATTAACGAATTTCCGTCGCGACGTGAATTAAATAATTACGCCTTGCGAAATTACTATTCAGTTCGCTAATGAATTAATTCTAAATTAATTCGTTTGCCCGAATTAAAATCCGATTTTAATTCCGCGTCGAAATCTAATTTCGTTTAATAATATATCGAATATATTATTTTATCGATTAATTCCAGATTAATCGATCTCTCTCTCTCTCCTAATAAGGCATTTTATCCAAGATAAAGTTTCTCCGTTATTAATCCAAGATTAATAAAGTTCGAATCAAACATCATAGGTGAATCTTCAGGAAGCGACCCAAGAGATCTCCGGATATGTTGGCAGTAAATACGGTCGTTGGATAATCCAAACACGTACGTACCTCGTACTACGTTTTTACCGATTTACAAGACAAGGTTGGCTTCTAGCAAAGCGCCATGCCTACCCAATTCTCCAGAAATATTCTTACTGGAATATTAGATCTATATCAAGCGTAGTATACCGTAGTATTGCGTACATCGATCCAGTATCGGACGATCACATGTTGTAGGCCTGGGGCTGGAAATGTGTCTGCCCCGTACGAAACATATATCGGACATCAAGCAACTAGTCTCTTTAAATCGGGCAATACTGACCTAGTCATATTGTCCCGACGGTTGCAACCTTTTATAGAGCACTAGTTCTGTATCCTGCGTGATCATCAACTCCATATGTCTGAAGTGACACTTCCATCTTGACATCACACCCAGTGCACTACGATTCCTGATAAACCCAGAAGAGGTGAACACAGAACCAGTTAAGGTCCCCCAACCACCAAAACCAAAGTTTACCTATTGTCGCAAGTACTAGCGATGCAAGTCTCAGGTTAAGACCATATACACCTACCCTGATGCGGCCTCCCATAGACACGCAGACATACTACCAATGGGATTCCGCGGGGTCTATCCAGAGCGAAGCTGTTTTCCGTACCATCGGTAAAACACAACCTCCTATCGCACTTGCATAAGTATCCTATACTTAAATATATGAGAACTATGCCGTTGTGCCCTCACAACATGCACAAGTGCAATACTAGTCTATTCCGCATTATCGATGTCCGATCTCGATAATACTCCGACTAGGGATATTTAATGATTTAAACCTTTATGTATTGATACTGTCTCATATCATCTCAATACGGAATTAATCATATGGACTTTCGCCATTTATATATCAAAGTAAATAAATACAAAACGGCAAAAGGCAATTTCATTATCACATAGTTAATTTTGTACAATAATACAATATCATTTACAAAACAGTGACGCTATGGGTCATAATTCTAACAGTTGTCATTGGACGCGAACACCGGGCGAATCACATGCTGGCCAGCGACGTGTTAATCACTCATTGGACCTATCCTAACGCGTGCCATGGGTCAGATGTTCATTGGACCGAAAGCTCAGCAATTCAACACCGTGTGCCGACGGTCCGTCTTCTCATTGCAACCCCTTTACCGCGTCACACTGTCATCCCAGATTTTTCGCCCGACAGAATCACGCGTGTCAAAAAACCCGTGTAGCCAAAACCGCGTGCCAGTTGTCGCGACGACGGGGGACCTTTGCGTCGCGACGCGGTTCCAGAAAATACCTTAGAATTCAAGCAAGCATTCACCACTTCATTTGGTGTGCTTTCCTTGAGCTTTTCCCTGTTTTTGAGGATTGCATCTATTTTTGTATATATAAATAATTTTTAAATTATGTATTTTAATTTTCAGTAATAGTAATAGTAGTTCTTCTTCTGTCTTCTCTTTCTTTATTAGTAGTTAATTTCCGCTGGCGTAAAGGTGAACCTTTATATATAATGATCGGGTAAATCTCACTTAACTATAATTTATAAATATAATTTAACCGGATTAATTAAGGTCAGAATTTATTATACCGCCTATATGGTCGGGTTAAATATAAAATACTTAAACTTTAAACCAGCCTATATGGCTGGTGTATTGGTACCAAATGGATTACCGACCGCTATGGCTGGTTTTAAATGTTTAACTTATTAATTCCTGAGAAGCA
Organism: Zanthoxylum bungeanum; assembly: GCA_019454045.1. Lineage (NCBI taxonomy): Eukaryota > Viridiplantae > Streptophyta > Magnoliopsida > Sapindales > Rutaceae > Zanthoxylum > Zanthoxylum bungeanum. Next base: position 221,531 of record SKCR01039096.1, on the reverse strand, counting down.
AAAATAAAATATTTATATATTTAATAGTGAGATTCCACATAAGAAATATTAAATTGTGGATCCTCTAACCCCATCATTGATTTTTATTCTAGGGAAGTGATGAAACAACAATATCCACACACTAATAATTGATTTCTTTTAGGGTAATTCTTTAGTTTGTTTATTGAGTCTTAAGCTTAATGCTTCTTGTTGTCTGATCACCAATAAATTGATGTGGTAAACTTAAAATGAACTAGACATAGGGATTTTAGGTTTCAGCCTTAGATCAATAGCCCCACGATCTTCCTTGAGGATCGATAAACCTTTAAATAGATTTCCTTACAGGATATACATAGACTGTCGTGCGGGGGTAGCCACAATTGGAACTTAATCTTAATGAATCTAGGTAATTTGGTTGACATAGACATATGGTTCAATTGGGTTATACTAGGTATTTGCGTCTGACCATCGGAAGAGGATTTTGCATATTTTTGTGTTCCAGGTTAGCAAATTAATTTATTACACATAAATAAGAGAATCAATTCATCTTTATAATAATATTGTGTGGAGTCAAAACCCTAGATCCTTGAGTCTTTTCTTTTATTTTCCTTAGTATTTTCTTTTGAGTCTGTTTTTTTTTTTTTTTTTGCAAAACCACATTCAACCAACCTAAAGCAATCAATTCCTTTCTCCCTATAATTAGATACATGTAAATAAATAGATTCAATAATTAATAACAACAGTAGGAATTAAGTCCTCGTGGGATCAATATTTTTATACTACTTGAACGATACGTACGCTTGCGTTATACGTGTGTGTTTATGCCGGTCAATCATCTAGAAGAGGTACGAATTCTTTAGATTTATTTAAATATTCTGATGCTAAAAATAGAGAAGAATTTTCTAAATTAACTTGTATGACACATCTTTCTTTAAGTTTTGGAGAAAAACTTGCTTTTACTATTTACGTTCAAAATGCTTTAAATCCTACTACTTGTAAAATGACTCGAAATACAACAAAACGTCAAAATTTTAAATTATACAACGATGGTGAAATTAAGGAATTGTGAAATTACAATGGGGAAATTGTTGGGGTTGGTGCTCTGAGCGCCAATCCCGATCGTATTTATTTTCGATTCATGAATACGAGCAATACATTTTTCCATAATATTACTAATTTAATGGAAGCACCTCTTGTCTTTTATATACGTATTCGATCTAATTCGATTAGATTGATTAGATTGAAACTAAATCTAGTTTAGTGATATGTATATATATTAGACAAAGACCCTATGATTTACAACGTAGTGCGCAGTTACAACATAGTTTGTAATTGACATTGGGAAGTGTCACTATAAGTTATATATCCTTAAATTAAGTTCATAGTCAAGATTTACTGACATAGGTCGGTTAGTAAAATCCGTTGAGACCAGTATATGTCGTATATCGGACTTGGTCTGTTGGTTTATCCTAATGAACCATGAGTCTTGGGAGACTCGTATAGACGTGTAGGTGTTTATTTGATATACACTGAACGACTCACCGAAGATTTCCTAACAGATGGTACACCAACGTCAATAGGAATCTTCTCGGGTTGAGTAGCATAGTGATTCTTTGACTTGAGATACCACTGTGGATATATGAGTTATCCTCCACACTAAGATGGCATGAGTTATCCTCCACTGTTCGTTGGGTGTGGACTCATGCCCATGATATCCTGATTGTATCAAGAAAGGATCCGTCAGTTCTGTGTACAGAGCATAGGTAGTCCATTTGTGTTTAGCAATCTATTAAATCTATGGCGATAGTATACTTCGGAAGAGAGTTCCGAATGTTATTTAGAGATTGCTAATTGATACGTCGACAAGATTATTCTTATAGAGATTTGACGTTTTCATCTATATCTCTGGAATAATCCGGATACCTGTGACGGAGGGATTATACGTATGCAGTGACCTCGACCTGTATGATTCAGTGAGTTTATCCGTGGTCGTCATAATTTACGGGTGGGTGAATTATGGACACGAAATTGGATTTCGTGACGGATATGTCTGAATCTAGAGAGTCTCACTAATGAAATATACTCGTAGAGCACTAGGGCAACTGTTATGAATAATATGTTGGACAAAATGACCCATAGCGTCACTATTTGCACAGATCATTGTGTTGTTGTAGCAAATTAACTATGTGACAAGGAAATTGCACTCTCATCGTTTGTGATTAGATCACCATAGATATATAAATGAAGAGAGGTCCATATGATTAGTTCCTGGATTGAGAATGATATGAGACAGTATCAGTCCACGAAGGATTAATCATTAAATATCCCTAGCCGGATTATTATCGAGACAGGACATCGATAATGCGGAATAGGCTAGTATTGCACTTGTGCGCGTTGTGAGGGCACGACGGCATAGTTCTCATATATTTAAGTATTGGATACTTATGCAAGTGCGATAGGAGGTTGTGTTTCACCGATGGTACGGGAAACAGCTTCGCTCTGGATAGACCCCTCGGAATCCCATTGGTATTATGACTATGTGTCTATGGGAGGCCGAAATCAGGGTAGGTGTATTTGGTCTTAACCTGAGACTTGCACCGCTAATGCTTACGACAATCAATATACTTTAGTTGAGGTCGTCTAGGACTCTAACCGGTTCTGTGTACGCCAATGCTGGGTATATTGAGAATCGTAGAGTATTGGGTGTGATGTCAAGATGGAAGTATCACTCCAGTCATAGTGGAGATGATGTCACGCAGGATACAGTATTAGTGCTCTTAAGTGTTGCGCAACCATCGGGATATTATGACTAGGTCATGCATATCCGATTATAGAGACTAGTTACCAGACATCCGACATGTGCTTCGGACGGGGCAGACACTTATCCAGCCCCAGCCCTAGCACGTGACTATCCGATACTGGGCCGATATACACAATACTTAGTAGACTACGCCTGATATAGATCTTAAATATTCTTATAAGAATATGTCCGGAGAATTGGGAAGACTTGGTGCTTTGCTAGAAGCCAACCTTGTCTAGTAAATCGGTAAAACGTAGTACTTGGTACTTACGTGTTCGGATAGTCCGACGACCGATTTGACTGCCAACATATCCGGGGATCTCATGGGTCGCTTCCCAAAGATTCACCGATGACGTATGACTCGCACTTTTAATTAATCTGGGATTAATTAGATGAGAGAAAATTAATCTGGGATTAATTGTGGAGATATTTTATCTGGGATAAAATATCATTTAAAGAGAGAGAACGATTAATTTGGAATTAATCGGTAAATTAATATATTGGATATATTATATGAAATTGGATTTCGACGCGGAATTAAAATTAGATTTTAATTCGGGCGAACGAATTAATTTAGAATTAATTCGTTAGCGACGTGAATAGTGATTTCGTTAGGCGTAATCATTTAATTACGACGCGACGGAAAATTCGTTAATTTAGAATTAGCGAATCCGAACCCGAGATTTTTACGAGCGCATTCGCATTTCGAATTCGAGCGCGGCTCGTCAAATCAAGCGTCAAATCATTAGTCGCATCAAGCGTCAAATCACTTGTCACTTTGAGTGATGTGACTTGACAACTTGATTGAGTTGACTTGATGTGATGAGTGATGTGTGTGGTTGGCAATTAAAGCCAAATGTGTGTGAAATGAATTTCAAATGAAATTCATGTGTATTAGATACACAAAACACACACACAAAACCGTATCTCACATTTTTCCCTCCTCTCTCTCCTCTTCTTCTTCCTCTCATCACTCACGTTTTTGTTGTTCTTCAAGTGGCAGTGAACGGCCGAATTTAAGAAGCAAAAATGGAGGGAAGCAAGTGTGTTTTGTGGCAAAACAAGAGTGCTAGCACACTCCGAGATCAATGCGAAGGTGATAGGGAAGCTTACCCATGAGCCGGGAACCTAAATGATGAAGCTTGGAGCTTCAAATCTTGAAGATAAGGGGCGAAATTTACTGTTCACAGCAGCCCACTGCAGTGCAGTCCACTGTCAAGGCAGATTTCGTTTTTTTGTTGCCTCCTTCGTCGCTCAACCGATCGATGTAAGTATTCCGTAACTTTCGTCGTTGTATTCACTTATGATTCATGCTTGAGTTTTGATCTTGGGACCTATAGAAACTCCAACATAATACTGATTATTTATAACTCGTTTAATGGTTAAACGAAAAATATATGCAATCGGGACCTAACGGTCATTCCCGAATCAATGTGTATTTGTATTTAATATTTGATATTATTAAAATAGACATTAATTAAATATCGAAATGCGATATTTTAAATATATCATTAATATATGTATTTAAGATATTTAATGTAAATATAATACATATATTTGAGATATTTATATTTATTATTTAATTATTTAATTGTTAAATAATTAATTAATTAATATTACAAATATCTTAAATAATGATTTATGATTTATTATGGAAAGTTTCCATTGGAACAAATTTTGATTTGCTTTATTAAAGTTAAAGTGTTAACTTTAATTTTCCAAAAGGTGGACTAATAGAAATCAAACAAAATTAAATAATTGTTATTTCTTTCTTTTTTTTCCTTAAATTTCGGGCATAGTAAAAGATTGTATATCAAAATTGTTTTGATTAATTTTTCTTACTAAGACAACTTCAACAAAATTATTACAAAGAGAGTTGAGAGAAAATGAAGAAAGAAATGAAGAACAAAGCCAAAAATTAGATTTTTTGTAAGTTTCTTACACTTTCTTCTACATAGAAAATGTTTCTATTATTCTTAACTTCAAATTGTGTTGTTAAGTTTGTTTCTCTACTCTTTAAGTTTGTAATTAAATTTTTTGGAAGCTTGTTTGAGGATGTTATGCATGTATGATTAATTTATGAGCTTATTAGTGTAATTAAGCTTAAATAAATTAATTAGAAATTAAAGTTGTCATTCTACAGTTGATTAGCCATTCATAATTAACCTAGAATTGTTCTTGATTAATTTCATGATGGTGAGACTTAATTGGTGTGGTAATTGAAAGATTAAAGTATTGAATTTTATCAATTTAATGTAAATTATCCAATTTGAGTAATTTATGAAATTAGGGTTCTTAACCCATTCCAATTTTGGGGCTTTTCATATATATGATATAATTTGATGTATATTTGACGTGTATCAAATCTGGGATTGATTGGATTTGATCTTGATGTGTTTTGAACAAATTGGGCCAAATTGCAATTAATGAAAAGTTCAGGGGATGTTTCGTAATTCTGGAAAATTACTGGGCAGTTTGCGCAAATCTGAAAAAGTTTCTGGTTTTGTTGCAAAATTGTAAAAATTATTTTGGGATTGATTTGGAATCAATTAAATATGTAATTGACATATTTAAAACTAAAATGATTAAATTACAAAACTTTGGGGTCTTATTGTAATTAATGATAAATCTGATTTTTCTGATAAAATTCAGTTTTTATTTATTGAATAATTAGAATAAATTATTTTATTTTAATTACCCAAGAAAAATAATTATCGGAAATTATTTCGGAGTGAAAATAAGCGAAAACGGTGAAAAATGGAGTTACCGGGTAACGACAGCCCAAACAGTGAACTGTGCACTGTTTGGGCAGCCCACGAACTGTCCAAATATTTTGGGGGCTGACCTGGGCAGTCCCCATGAGCATTGGTTGGTCGGTTCGGCCGGAATCGTGTTTTATGCTATTTTGCGGAAAAACGTTTTCGCAAAAGTTTCGCGATGTTTCTATATTATTTATGTCGTTATATGATATCGAATAAATACGTTTAGGTGAAATATGAATGAATTATTAATATTGGATATTAAATAATTTTATTTTTAAGTTTAAAAATTTTAAACTAAGATTTCGCCCGAACCGCGCTCTTTCCGATGCGCCTCTCTGATTTGACCCCAACAGAAATATCTTTAAAATGTAATGGAACTACGTGAGCTTTGATTCCTCTCACCCCTGGAGGATACGTAAGCAACTTATGTTTTTAGAAATTAAAGTTCAAGCTCTTTAATTTAATAATTTTATTTTTAAATTTTTAGACAATATTTTTTTTTAATTAATGTAATTATGTAAGTTTATTATATAAATTCAAATTTATAATTTTAAATTAAATAAATTTTTCAATCTTCATTTTTTATTAAAAAAAAAAATCGAATGGAACCGAAACCGAAACCAAACAGTTCAGTTTCGGTTCTGGTTCCACACTCGGAATTAATCGGTCCAGTTTCGGTTCCATACTTGTGGAACATAGAACCGTCTGGTTCGATTCTGGTTCGAAACCGAATCGGACCGCCGACCAAGTCTACCGACAAGTATATTCATATCCTGGAAGGAAATCACTAAGGTGAGATCGTGAGCTATTGAGTCTAAGGCTTAAACCTAAAATCTCTTTTCCAAGTTCATTTTAAGTTTACCACATCAATCTTATTGGAGGCCAATCATCAAGAAACATTGATATTAAGACTCAATAAATAAACCAAAATATCACACAAGACACAAGATAAATCAACTTATAAAATCAATGATATTGGAACTCATCACAACCCTAGATAATGTATTTAGTTACAACACATACATAGGACTACTAAAGAAATAAATAAACAAAACATCATAAAACTAATTGAAAACTAATAAGTAAAATTACAACAATGAAATAAAATGTTGGAGTTAGAGGATCCTTTTTTAATATTTCTAAACTAGAAATCTCTCTTATTATAATATATAAATTATCAAGATCAATTTATTGCATGAATATATTAAAAGCGACCATATAGGCGATATCAATTATGTCAGGTTAAAAAATATTAATTACATCCAACCAACCATATAGGCGGTATCCATTTAAGTCAGGTTAAAAATAATTTTACTTTGGGTTCGAACGTGTGGCGTTAGTGACACGTTCTGCTTTGGGTTCGAACGGGATCATTTCAGAGAGTAAACGTTTGAGACACGTTCTTGTTGGGTTCGAACGGGATCATTCCAGAGAGCATCCATTCGTTGTGCGTTCGATGGGCGTTCGAATGAGTCTTTCCAGTGGGCACGCGTTCGTGCAGCGTTCGATAAACCGTTCGAACGCCAGCCACATCTGAACGCATTTTTTGCCCTTTTCACTTTGAAAAACCCTAACTTTTCACCATACCTATAAATATAACATGTAGCCGCCATCCCCAAGGGGTTGAAACACATTTTCCTAAAAGCCAAAATCTTTTAAAGCTTTCAACCTTCTTGATTCCACCGTTGAAGACTTCTTCATCTTCTTGTCTTCTTCATTAATGGTGTGAATCCATCTTTGATAAACCTTCAACACAACATAACCCAAAATTCCTAATCCTTTAGAGTTCTTTAGGAGGAAATTTGGTAGTCGGAGTTCCGGCATCAGAGGTGATACAATCTACTCAGAGACTTCAGAGGTTCTGAAGAAAACCGTGGGTCACGGGCTTGAGGAGTTGCCTTGAGTTCTTGCAGTATTGAGGTACTTGAGTCGGTGGAATTGCCACCATAGGTCTTGACCATCGCTGTAAGTTTTTCTCTATTAAATGGATTGGGCTGGTAGCCGATATACCCGGAGTGGTTTTATTTACTCGCACGAGATTTCCACTTCGTCACCAAAATTATTGTGTTGATTTTGTGTGATTGATTTAATTTTCCGCATAATATTTTATTTGCTTTTAATATTCCTGTATTGTGGTTGCTTGTTGAATTTCCATAGATACAGTAATCATGACTTGTCCTTTATATTGTTTGTAATTCCGCATAGGGTCAGAACTTTAGGCTAATCACGAATTTTCAGTGAGCATAAATAAGAAAGCATTGTTCGCAGACATCAAAAACAGGATTCTGGGAAGAATCAACAAATGGAATTCGAGATGGTTCTCTAGTAGGGGCAGATAAGTATTGATTAAAGTGGTGACACAGGCTATACCTTCGTATACTATGAGTGTGATTAAAATTCCTTTAGGGTCTGTTTGGTTCAACGAAGGGGAGGGGGGATTTTAATGGAGGGGAGGGGAGGGGAAGGGAGGGGAGAGATTTTAATTAAATATATGTTTGGTTCAAAGAAGTGGAGGGGAGGGAGGGAAGAATTTGAAATTAGATATATGTTTGGTTCAAGAAGGGAGGAGAGAGATTTTAAAACTAATTTACTATTTTATCCTTGTAGCCTTTTCTAAATAAAATTAAAACAATATAGGCTTATATTATCTTTGAATTAAACAAAGAATGAAATTAAAATTAAAAGCTCTACATAATACGTGTTATTAAAAATAAAATTAAAACAAATATAAGAGAAGAGAACAATAACAATTGAATGGTGAAGCAAATATAAGAGAGATTTGTAATTAGGATAATTTTGGATTTTAATATATAAGTAGAGATAATTTAGTCAATGTAATCAAAATTTTAATTTGGTGGGGGACGACAGAAGTGGAGAAAAAGATTCATTGGGCAGCTGAGAAAAGTTTAGCAAAGCCAAGAAATATGGCGATTGGGCTTTAGAAGCTTCGAAGGTTTCAATCAAGCACTACCAACCAAACAAGCAAGGATGGAGAATCACCCAAAATCCTAACTCCCTAGTAGCATCTATCCTCAAAGCTAGATACTTTAAACACACCTCATTTCTAAATGCGAATTTGGGGCATAATCCTTAGTTTATTTGGAGGAGCATTTTATGAGGCAGAAAATTTTTAAGGAAAGGCATTAAATGGAGAACGGGGAATGGAGAGAAGACGTTGGTGTTTGGTAGTAATTGGTTGCCACGACCGCACATGCCCAGGCCACTTTTGATGGGTTCTCTTCCAGGGAGCACCAAAGTTAATGAATTGATGGATGATGATGGCTGGCGGGAAAGCTTCATCAGGGAGAATTTTACTGTCGATGATGTTAGATGTTATTCTGTCCATTTCTTTACCAAGACGTGTTGTTGAAGACAATATGCTGGAGCTATAATCCTAGAGGTTTTTTCTCGGTTAAATCGGCTAATCGGGTGCATTTGGAGGGAAGACGGATCTTGCAGCTTCAAGCTCAACAACTAATCAAAACATGTGGAAGAAAGTCTGGGCTTTAAACATACCCCAAAAAGTGAAGATCTTCATATGGAAAGGGGTATTTGGATGGCTGTCTACTACGATGAACTTGCGAATGAAGCAAATCATGGACTCAAGTAAATGTCAGAGATGCAAGAAAGCTGATGAATCTACAAACCATGCTGTGTTCCTTTGTAAAGAAGTTAAACACAGCTGGTTCCTTTCGAATTTCAGTCAGTTTGTGGCAAAAGAAAGCATGGGTCTTTTTGCGATGTGATTCTGATTTGTTGTGAGTCGTTAGATAGCGTGGAGCTTAGTAAGGTGGCTATGTTAATATGGGCTAATTGGGGGGCTAGGAATGAGTTTATTTTCTAGGTAGAGCTGTTACTGGGCATTCTATTCTTGCCAAAGCAATTGCTCTCTGCAACAACCTTGGTACCTTCTACCAAGTTTCCAGCCAAAGGGATGATAAGGGAAGTTCCTGGAAATGGGGTGCACTCTGAAGATGCTATGTGGACTCCCCCTTTTTGCCAAGATTAGTATGAATGCTGCTACGAACCGGAATGAAGCTAGAGCCGGATTGGGGGTTGTGGTTCGTGATTGGACAGGGAAGATCCTCGCTGCGGCCACCAAGATTAACGGTTGTCGTGGAGATGTTGAGGCTGCCGAGGTAGAGAGTTTATTTTGGTCTATTATGTGCTAAGTCAATGGATTTTTTAAATATTGTTGACTGTTCTTTTTCTTTCCAAGGGTAATTTTGGGAATCTATTCCTCGAACAAATCTCCCTCAAACAGTAAATTTGTTTGGTTAGTTGGGAACCAAAGTAAACTTGACAAGTAAACAGAAAAGATCACAGAGAAAATAGAGATTTAACGTGATTCAGCGAATAGTAGCTCCAACCTACATCCACGGGAGCAAAGAAAAGAAATTTTATTACGAGCTCGGGTCAAGACCGACCAGTTTTCTCTCTATATCACTAAGCCCAACCAACCAACAAGCCAACCCCTAAATTTAAGTCTTCAACCCCTTTATATAGGCTTATAAACCTACTATTATGCCAACTCATGACGTTAGCTCACGTCATCTTGTCATTGTCGACCATGCTCCTTTTCCAAACTACTCTGCAAACAGTAGTTCTAGCCGTCTGACACAACCACCCTCTGCCATATGAAAAACTATCATTGTCACCTTTACCCTCTGTTACATGTTATGCCCACATGAAAGCCTGCGATTCAACCATCCCCACGTCATTTCGTGTGTCAGAAGGGAAGTCTTTAACCAACTCCCATCATATCAGCCTTCTGGGGGCTCAAATTTTCTCGTAAGGCTTACATCATTCATACGTAAGCACAAGATACTGCGAACCCCACCTTGGTCCTCGGGTCGGCATGCCGAGGTGATTGATGCTGGATCATCTTCCTCTCTTCTTGCACAGGTCGGGTCAGTAACAATGGTAACAATGCTACCCTCCTCAACGGTTCTGCCGTCGAGTGTTCCTCAGTACTACGGGATCGGGCCATTCATCAGATCTCTCATCCTCATAAGGACCTTGGACCATCCGTTGAGCGCAAACCCCATTATATCCATCTTCAGGCTTCAGAGTTCCTCATGGCTTAAAATCACCATCAACAAATATCATCATTAAATCTGATGCTAAAAACATCACTGACTTAGTTGAGGGAAGAATTATTAGTCTTTTGGAAATCAGTTTTCTAATTTCGGATATCGGATATTTAGGTTGCAGCTAATGAGTTGAAGCAGGTTTTGTTTCAGTTTAGGTCACGTACCAGTAACCCCAACAAAAAGTAATGTAGTAAGAGTACGAGTTATCTTACAAGCTCACCAAATTTTATACCAAACCGTACATCAAAATAAGATTTCAATTTTAATATAACAAGATAATTCCTCACATTATATTTAAAAAAGATCAAAAACTTAAGCATGGAAGATAATATGATGTATTTACGGCCTTTGCTAATTTACCCTTGTAATAGATACATGCTCATTGACTTTTAAACGAAAACCTTTGAGGTCCTGGATTCGAATCCAAAGAGTGCGTTTTTTATAAGAGTATGAGATAATCAGAGGTTTTACCTGCTCCACTTAAGCCTGAAAAGAGTGGTTTGGCGGCAGGATTTCCAACGATTTCAAAAAAAAAAAAAAAAGTTTAAACGAAAACACCATTAAATTGAAATTCTTATCATTAAATTTGAAATGTTTAATACAAATTTTCAATAAACCTATATTTGATAGCATTAAACTTGAAAATTTGAATATTAAATACGGGAAAAAAGTCCCTAACACGTAGTGATGGCAACGAACAGGAAATAATGTGGAGATATCAATATCCATATTAAAAGTGGTATTGACTATTGAGTTGTCTTGAATTTATAAGGACATAAATTAATTCTTAAAATGTGACCCTTATTAATAAATGACAAAAAATATATGTCATATTATATAAAAAAATTGAAATTTTTTTAAATTCAAAATTCTTAATTTTAAGTCAAATTTAAATATCACAACTGATTTTTTTTTTTTATATTACGAAAATATCCTGTATTTACACAAAAACGTGTGGCGGAAGTTGGAACATATGACCCCAACTGCACTATCAAGTTGACACTCGACCAATTTGCAGACATCATCGGATCATCGAACCTTTTTCCGAATTCCCAAACTAGACATTACTTTTTTTGTTATTTCCAACCGTACCCTCAGCCCATCAACCCTGACCGCCCTTGTTACTCAATTAATTTTCTATGAAAATATCCCACGAACCCTAATTTCCTTTTTTCCACGTAATTTCCCGCGGCAGCGTGCCCATTTTTACTGTGTTTCTTAATTAATTATTAATTAAAACTAGTTTCTTGAATCCTCCTCTTGATTTCGAAAAATTATATTATATTTCGGGTGTATATGTCATCTCTCTCATAGCAGTTGGGTCTCACACAGTGCTGTGAGAGAGATGACATATACACCCGAAACATGATATACTACCTCCTTGATTTCACATGGATTCCAACACTTTCTTGTTAATCGATTTTCTTTTTTTATTTGGAAATAACCCCACTTTCAAAGTTCTGTTTTCTTTTTTTCCCATGTTTTATGAAGAGAAATTATAAAACCCTAATTAACATTCAATAAACTTATTGTTGACTGGTGATTTTCGTCTCAGGGGGTTTTCGGGATAACTCTCCCAAGACAATCCTCCTTCAACCTTCAATTTGTTTGGTTATGAGAGACCAAAAGCAAATGTAGCAAAAGACAAAAAAACAAAAATCGACAAAGAGAATTTAACGTGGTTCGGCGGAGCAAGTCCAGCCTACATCCACGGGCACAAAGTGGGGTGTTGCTTTTTATTACCAAACCGTGCTCGACCGACTTGTTTCTGGAAGGTCTAAGAAGAAACCGAGCTGATTGCTTTCTTTGTGTTTTTCTTACAAATAACGTTCAAATGAAAAGTTTTACAACCCTTACAAATGAGTTCAACTTCCCCTTATATACTAACGAATACAAGACATTGTTCCCATATCTTTATGACGTCAGCGCTGCAGGTTTCCGGCGATTTGACAAGCTCTCTGCCCCAACTGCCTCGCCAAAAGAAAAACCTACCTTCTGATTTCATGTCACATCACGCCGTAAAGTACACTGCCATACTTTATCATTAATTGTGACAGCCTGTAAAGGTCTCTTGTACGAAAGTATGTGTTTAGGGAGAAAAGTCCAAATAGTCATGATCGCAGGTTGGGCTTCAAGAGGTCGGTCGTTTTGATCTGCCGATCTATAAGGGATACTACTCTGACCTGACCCATAATATCCGAGCTATCCATCATGATTCAGAGGCGAAACTGTTGGGGTTGGTGCTCAGAGCGCCGATTCCCGGTTGTATTTCTTTTGAATACTTCTGTAAAACATTATTATTATGAATAATATATGCATTTTCTATAATATAATCTATCTTTTAATATGGTAAAGACGTATTGACCTTAGAATGATTAGTCATGGTACAGTTGCAAAAGCGTCGCAACAGACATTGAGTAGTATCATGACGTTGTCATTCTCAGACGGTTCCTAGTCAAGGTTTACACTACTTGGTCAGTAAAGTAAACCTGTTGAGACCGGTAAATGTCGTATACTGGAATATATGATTCCAATGGTTTCTCAATGAACCATTAGTCTTGGAGACTAGTATAGACGTGTAGGTATAAACACCGAACGACAAACCGAAGATTCTTAATGGATGGTACACCAGCGTCAATAAGAATCTTCACGGGTTGAGTAGCACTTGTGATTCTTAGACTTGAGATGCCATTGAGGGCACATGAGACATCTTCTACACTTAGATGGCAGTCACGTCACCGATCTATTTAGATCAGACCTCCGCCTGTTCGTTGGGTGTAGACAGATCCTCATGGTGTCCTATGTGTATCAAGATAAGATCCGTCAGTTCTGTGTATCAGAGCATAGGTAGTCCATATGATTAGCAATCGGGTAAAACCATGGGCCCGTGGTAAAGTTTAGAAGCTAGTTCTAAACATTCTTTTAGAGATTGCTAATGGAATAGTCGACTGGATAATCCCCATAGAGATTTGACGTTTACATCTATATCTCTGGGATTTATCCGGATACCTGTGACGGAGGAATTATACATTTTCCATGACCTCGACCTGTATGGTTCAGCGAGATTATCCGTGATCGTCATAATCTACGGGTGGATAGATTATGGACACAAAATTAGATTTCGTGACGGATATACCTGAATCTAGAGAGTCTCAATAATGAAACATACTCGTAGAGCACTAGAGCAACATTAATAAATAATATTGATTATTTATAAAGTCGTTTAAAGGTTAAACGCAAGATACGTGCTAAAGGGACTAGATAGTCATTTGCCTAATTATTGTGTATTTATATTTAATACTTGATTAATTTAAATACACATTAATTAATAGTCAAAATGAGTTATTTGACTTATATCCTAAATGAATATATGTTTTTAATATTTAATGTAAATATTATACATATATTTAATATATTTGTATTTGATTAATTAATTAATTATTTAATTGTTAAATGATTAAATTAATTAAAATATAAATATCTTACATTAGGATATTTTAAGTAAATGATATTAGTTGCCATTGTTGACTTAAATAAATATCCAAAAATGTTTTAGATATTTGTCAAGTTGATTAAATGATTTTCAAATGAATTGAAATGAAAAATTTGGTATATACATTACTTGAATTTTCGGCCAAGCCAAAAATGCACAAGTATATATTGTTTTCATTTATTTTCATTTGGTTAACCTAATACACTTTTCATAAAACTCCATTGAAAGAAACTAAGGAAAGTGAAGGAGAAAAGGAAAAACCTAAAGAAAAGCTTGGATTTTGTAAGTTTTTCAAACTTACTATTAGAAAGGAAATTGTTCCTTAGGATCTAGGCAACATCTTGTGATGTTCTTAAGTCTTTTCTTTTCTTTATTTCTTGTGTTTTTTTGATGATGGAATTTTGTTGAATGTGTTGAGCATGTATGATTAAGAAAGCTTGTGACTATTGTAGTTGCAACTATTCTTTTAAGGTTTTGGAAACCATGTTGCTAATCTAGAGTTGTTGAACCACTCTTAGATGACCTAGATTTAATCTTGAGTTGTTTCATTGTGTTGAGACTTGGATTGGATGGAAGAATGATGATTGAAGTAATTGATTTAATGTATTTGGTCTAATTTGTCCAATTTGAGGAAATTGAAAAATTAGGGTTCATGACTAATTCCAAATTTGGGGCTTTTCATATATGTTGTGTATTTGTATGTGTATATGATGCATATAAAGTTTCATGTTGATTGGATTTCATTTGGATGTGTCTTGAAGCATGAAAGTACAAAATGCACAAATTGGAACCCAATGGTGCTCTCGGCCTTGGTGAAAGAATTTGGGGATTTTGGTTGTTTTGGTGTTTTGAACATGCTAAGTTCATCTTAGAAATGATTTAGAATCATTCAAAATTGATTTGATCAATTTCGGACTAAAATGGACAAAAATACAAAGTAAGGGCATTTCGGTAAATTCACTTAAATATGATTTATTGAATTTATTTTCATAATTTGATTATTGGATAATTAAATAAATATGTTTATTTAATTAATCTGAGAAAAAGTTTTGAAATCGGAAAATACGATTTTCCACCGCTTCCGCTGCGTTACCGGATTTAGCCCTTAAAAACCCCTACAAAATGGTATCAGAGCGAGTCTGATTCTAAGCCACCTAATATGATTAGCCTTCATTGAATCAATGTTTAATCATGTTTTCTTGACTTTATGCATGCTAATTAGGATCTAAATTGGTTAGATTTAGGGTGTATGACACTTAGCGGAAAATCCATAATAAATAAGATTTGAATATAATTATGTATTTGATGCATATTATATGGTCCGTCTTGTCAATACGGTTTATGAATACTTCTTTGTGACTACATCTGAGACCGTGCCTCTGCTGTGAGGGTGTAGCTGATAAAGATTTATTTATACCAGATGTATATCAGATACTAGGTAAATTCAAGTAAAAGCGGAATTCTGAACGTGCCCTAGCTGTCAGGATTACGTAAGTAACTTGAGTTTATCATTGACGAGTTTAACCTTGGTACGTCTCCTTATGGGCCTGCCTTCGCAGCGACAACGAGAAACGGCCAGTACCGGATACTTAGGAGTCACTATTGAGTAATTGACAAATGAGTTGTCTACCTGATGAATATACGTAGGCGAGACCGTGCCTCTGCTGTGAGCTGAAATATATTCACGGGATCCACCTTTCACTATTAGTATTTAATTTAATCATTAAATATTTGTATTCTGTTTTGGGATTACAGTATTGCATGATTTAGTGGGAGGGGCATATTAGATTAAAAATCCATGATCTAGTTTATGCTTTTGATATTATATGAAACTGCTTAATTTCTGCTAACCATTTTTCGTGATCTATATGATAGATTGGCGATGGCGGCACAATCCACAAATCAGTTTGCGCGTATGCTTGATGCGAACAAACTGAAAGACGCTGAGAACTTCGCTGACTGGGAATTGGATTTGAGGATTTTCCTCGATTCCGAAAAGCTGGGATATGTTCTTGAGGGTTCGTTGCCCCTTGCTGTGGGTGCGGATGCTTCGGAGGAGGAACGCCAAGTTTTTGAAACTTGGAAGGATGATGATTTAAGGGTTAAATCATACATCCTTAGTTCACTGTCTCCGAAACTCAAGCAACAGTACTATGGTATGCTAGATTCCTATAGTATAATGATGCGATTGAGACAATCGTTTGAGAACCAAGAACAAGTGATTGTTCACAAAGTCGCCATGGAACTGTTCCATGCGCGTCTGGATGAGGGCAAAGTGTTAGCCCACATGTTTTTCAGATGATCGATTTGATCGATCAATTGAGGCAACATAATCTCATCTTGAATGACATTCTCGGTAGGAGTGTCATTCTTGGTTCGATACCAGCTTCATTTCGCCAGTTCGTGATGTACTTCAACATGCACGGGACTGTCTGTACCTACCAGGAGCTACATAGGATGTTGCTCACGGCAGAAGAGGACCTTAAGAAGGGAGTACCGACTCGCCCCCTAGAACTACTTCACTTTCGGCTTCTTCCCAAGGATGGTCCAAGGGAAAGAGAAGAAAGGGAAAGAAGAAGAAGAAGGCTTTCGGTCCTCAACCACATGCGAAGATTACTAAGCCCAAAAGGGCTTCTGAAGACAAATGCCACCACTGCTGCAAAGTCGGGCACTGGAAGAGGAACTTCCTGATTACATTGCCCAGCTGAGGAGAGACAGAGCATCTACATCAGGTACTTTTATTTTTCCAGTTATTGATTTATCTTTGGCTTGTGAAGCCGTTACATCCAACTGGATTTTAGATTTCTGCTTGTCCCATTCACACTTGCAATTCGTTGCAGTGCTGTGAAGGAAAGTAGGAGGCTGAAGCCCGGGGAGATGCAGTTGCGGTTCGGGAGTGGAGACTCTTTGGATGCAGTTGCAGTGGGAGTATGCGAGATTGCCGAATGGGACACTTTTGTTAAATGAATGCCATTTTGTACCTGGATGTGTAGCTAATATTATATCACTTTTTGTATTGGATACATAAGGCTTTTGTATTAATATTAAGAAAGTTCTTTATATTTATATGATAGTAATAATATTCAGATCCTTTGTTGTCCAAACCAGCATGGTCATTATACATTGCAAACTTCAAAAGATATATTAAGTACTGGAGTTAATAAACGTAGTTTACCTGTAATTAATAATACTGAACTTTGGCATATGAGACTTGGTCACATTGGCGTCAAACGCCTTACCCAATTGGTTAGGAATGGTTTGATATCAGATCTTACCATTGAATCCTATCCAACTTGTGAATCCTGTATTCATGGTAAGATGACCAAAGCCTCATTTTCTGGTGTTGGACACTGTGCCACTAACTTACTGGAACTCGTACATTCTGATGTATGTGGTCCACTAAGTCAAACTGGTCACAGTGGTTATTCATACTTCGTTACCTTTACCGATGATTTGTCACGGTACGGTTATGTGTATTTGATGCGACATAAATCGGAAACCTTTGAAAAGTTCAAAGAGTTCCGAAATGAAGTAGAAAAAAAAAACTGGTAAATATATTAAATGCCTTCGATCAGATCGAGGCGGCGAATATATGAGTGGTGAGTTCATGGATTATATGAAGGAGAATTGGATTCTCGCTCAATATACTCCTCCAGGTACTCCACAGCACAATGGAGTATCTGAATGGAGAAATCGGACTTTATTGGATATGGTCCGATCAATGTTGAGTTTCACAGATTTGCCCTATTATTTATGGGGCTACTCTCTCTTAACAGCCGCACATCTTTTGAACAAGATTCCTTCAAAAGCTGTTCCTACGACTCCGTATCAGATATGGTTCGGTAGGAGACCAAATCTTAATTATTATTAAGGTTTGGGGTTGTCCTGCCTATGTCAGGGTGACTCAGCAAGATAAGCTTTCGCCTCGGGGGAAAAAGTTTAGGTTGTCGGATATCCTTCGAATACGAGGGGATATCTGTTCTATGATACCGAGCATCGAAATGTGTTCGTAGCTCGCTTCGCAAAATTTCTAGAAGTAGAATTTTTGTCAGAAGGTGGTAATCATAGACAGGTTGAGCTTGATGAAGTCCAACCTGAAAACAACGAACCAACGGAGGAACCTGAAGTTCAAGTAGATGAAGGACCTTTAACGCACACACTCCGTAGGTCGGAAAAGGTATCTAGACCTCTTGAACGCTTGTATTTGATATAAGAAAAGAGTCTGGATGTTCTCTTAGTTGAAGAGACAGATCCTTTCACCTATAGAGAATCGATGTTGGACATCGACTCCGTGAAATGGCAAAGTGCCATGAAATCCGAGATAGACTTAATGCATGAAAATCAAGTTTGGGACTTGATTCCGCTTCCCGAAGGAATTGTTCCTATCGGTTGTAAATGGGTTTACAAGAGGAAGCGCGGGCCTGATGGTAAGGTTGAAACTTACAAGGCCCGACTGGTAGCAAAAGGTTACACGCAGCGACCTGGCGTCGACTACGATGAAACTTTTTCGACGGATGCAATGCTTAAGTCTATCCGGATTTTGCTTTCTATAGTTGCGTATCATGACTACGAGATTTGGCAAATGGATGTCAAAATGGATTTTCTAAATGGATTTCTTGATGAAGAAATCTACATGGAACAGCCGGAAGGTTTCGCATCCAGCGAAACCTCGGGTATGGTATGTAAGCTTACGAAGTCCATTTATGGACTTAAACAAGCTTCACGAAGTTGGAATCTTCGATTCGACGGATTATTAGATCGTCTGGTTTTCTCAAGAATTCAGAAGAATCCTGTGTGTATCAGAAGGCCAGTGGGAGCATGGTCGTATTTTTAGTCCTATATGTTGATGACATCCTAATCATTGGGAATGATTTAGGTATGTTACAAAGCGTCAAAGCATACCTCTGTAAGAATTTCTCCATGAAGGACCTGGGAGAAGCTTCTATGTTTAGGGATAAAACTCTATAGAGATAGAAAAAGGAGGCTGATTGGGTTATCCCAATCAACATACATAGATAAGATCTTGGAACGGTATAGTTTTGGTAACTGTAAGACAGCAAACATACCGTTCAGACATGGGATTCATCTTTCTAAGAAGATGTGTCCATAAACAGAAGATGAGAATGTTAGAATGTCTAACCAACCTTATGCTTCGTGTTTGGGTAGCATAATGTATGCCATGTTATGTACGAGGCCTGATATCAGTTTCGCTGTTAGCATAACTAGTCGATATCAGTCCAATCCAGGAAATGACCATTGGATGGCCATTAAACATATCCTAAAGTATCTCAAAGGTACCAAGGATAAGTTAATAATTTATGGAGGAAACGAGCTGCAGGTTAATGGGTATACAGACTCTGATTTTCAATCGGATCCCGATGATAGAAAGTCTACATCTGGATTTGTCTTTACCCTTAACGGAGGTGCAGTTTATTGGAAGAGTTCCAAACGGGGATCAACAGCAGATTCCACCACTGAGGCGGAATATATTGCAGCTTTTGAAGCTGCAAAAGAGGCTGTATGGATAAAGAACTTTATCACAGAATTGGGAGTTGTCCCAAGTATCGAGAATGCGATTCCGTTATACTGTGATAATACTGGAGCCATTGCGCAAGCAAAGGAACCGAGGGCGCATCAGAAGTCGAAGCATGTGGAACGGAAGTACCACATCATTCGAGAGATCGTGTTGCGAGGGGATATTGTCGTGTGTAAGGTACCGAGTGAAGATAATGTGGCAGACCCGCTGATGAAGGCCATACCTCCGAAGTTGTTTGATAAACACGTGGAGTCGATGGGTATTAGATACAATCGATATTGGCACTAGAGCAAGTGGGAGATTTTGTTGGGGTTGGTGCTCAGAGCGCCGATTCCCGGTTGTATTTCTTTTGAATACTTCTGTAAAACATTATTATTATGAATAATATATGCAGTTTCTATAATATAATCTATCTTTTAATATGGTAAAGACATATTGACCTTAGAATGATTAGTCATGGTACAGTTGCAAAAGCGTCGCAATGGACATTGAGTAGTATCATGACGTTGTCATTCTCAGACGTTCCTGGTCAAGATTTACACTACTTGGTCAGTAAAGTAAACCCGTTGAGACCGGTACATGTCGTATACTGGAATATATGATTCCAATGGTTTCTCAATGAACCATTAGTCTTGGAGACTAGTATAGACGTGTAGGTGTTTATAGCGAATAAACACTGAACGACTCACCGAAGATTCTTAATGGATGGTACACCAGCCTCAATAGGAATCTTCACGGGTTGTGTAGCACTTGTGATTCTTAGACTTGAGATGCCATTGAGGGCACATGAGACATCTTCTACACTTAGATGGCAGTCACGTCACCGATCTATTTAGATCAGACCTCCGCATGTTCGTTGGGTGTAGACAGATCCTCATGGTGTCCTATGTGTATCAAGATAAGATCCGTCAGTTCTGTGTATCAGAGCATAGGTAGTCCATATGATTAGCAATCGGGTAAAACCATGGGCCCGGGTAAAGTTTAGAAGCTAGTTCTAAACATTCTTTTAGAGATTGCTAATGGAATAGTCGACTGGATAATCCCCATAGAGATTTGACGTTTACATCTATATCTCTGGGATTTATCCGGATACCTGTGACGGATGAATTATACATTTGCCATGACCTCGACCTGTATGGTTCAGCGAGATTATCCGTGATCGTCATAATCTACGGGTGGATAGATTATGGACACAAAATTGATTTCGTGACGGATATACCTGAATCTAGAGAGTCTCAATAATGAAACATACTCGTAGAGCACTAGAGCAACATTAATAAATAATATTGATTATTTATAAAGTCGTTTAAAGGTTAAACGCAAGATACGTGCTAAAGGGACTAGATAGTCATTTGCCTAATTATTGTGTATTTATATTTAATACTTGATTAATTTAAATACACATTAATTAATAGTCAAAATGAGTTATTTGACTTATATCCTAAATGAATATATGTTTTTAATATTTAATGTAAATATTATACATATATTTAATATATTTGTATTTGATTAATTAATTATTATTTAATTGTTAAATGATTAAATTAATTAAAATATAAATATCTTACATTAGGATATTTTAAGTAAATGATATTAGTTGCCATTGTTGACTTAAATAAATATCCATAAAATGTTTTAGATATTTGTCAAGTTGATTAAATGATTTTCAAATGAAATTGAAATGAAAAATTTGGTATATACATTACTTGAATTTTCGGCCAAGGCCAAAATGCACAAGTATATATTGTTTTCATTTTCTTTTCATTTGGTTAACCTAATACACTTTCATAAAACTCCATTGAAAGAAACTAAGGAAACAAGTGAAGGAGAAAAGGAAAAACCTAAAGAAAAGCTTTGATTTTGTAAGTTTTTCAAACTTACTATTAGAAAGGAAATTGTTCCTTAGGATCTAGGCAACATCTTGTGATGTTCTTAAGTCTTTCTTTTCTTTATTTCTTGTGTTTTTGATGATGGAATTTTGTTGAATGTGTTGAGCATGTATGATTAAGAAAGCTTGTGACTATTGTAGTTGCAACTATTCTTTTAAGGTTTTGGAAACCATGTTGCTAATCTAGAGTTGTTGAACCACTCTTAGATGACGTAGATTTGATCTTGAGTTGTTTCATTGTGTTGAGACTTGGATTGGATGGAAGAATGATGATTGAAGTAATTGATTTAATGTATTTGGTCTAATTTGTCCAATTTGAGGAATTGAAAAATTAGGGTTCATGACTAATTCCAAATTTTGGGCTTTTCATATATGTTGTGTATTTGTATGTGTATATGATGCATATAAAGTTTCATGTTGATTGGATTTCATTTGCATGTGTCTTGAAGCGTGAAAGTGCAAAATGCACAAATTGGAACCCAATGGTGCTCTCGGCATTGGTGAAAGAATTTGGGGATTTTGGTTGTTTTGGTGTTTTGATGTTTTGAACATGCTAAGTTCATCTTAGAAATGATTTAGAATCATTCAAAATTGATTTGATCAATTTCGGACTAAAATGGACAAAAATACAAAGTAAGGGCATTTCGGTAAATTCACTTAAATATGATTTATTGAATTTATTTTCATAATTTGATTATTGGATAATTAAATAAATATTTTTATTAATTAATCCGAGAAAAAGTTTTGAAATCGGAAAATACGATTTTCCACCGCTTCCGCTGAGTTACCGGATTTAGCCCCTAAAAACCCCTGCAGAAACATAACTAAACCAAACTTCCGGTCTATTGTGGTCGGTCTCGGCTTCGATGCTGTCGGCCTCTGAAATTCGCATCATGTTATATCCTCGGGTCGGCCAGATCCGGGAAACTATGTCTGGACTCTCTTCCTGGTTGAGGCACAACCCAAACCCTATGAATATCTAATCCTTCAAAAAGGAAAATCCCATCTCTGGCTCTGCCGAACTTGTTCAAATACTTGTCACAAAAATCACTATCAACATCCGTCTCCTAGTTCTCGGTTCCAGCGAGTATACGAGTTGGTACCGGAACTACAAAATCGTGAGCTAAATAGGAATCTGCCTAGGCCTTCAATAGAAATCTACCAATCTGGTCGCCTCTTATCATTTTGTCATCCTCATGTACTCGGTCATCGAGTATTTGACACCTATTCATGGAGGCGATGCTCGGACCCGCGGGTGATGATGATCCACTTGGTGGGACGTAACCCGACCCCGAGCTGGCAAAGACACGGCTCCGTGGGAATGTTACCTCCCCGGACCAACAAGGGTCCGGCCATGGGGGAATGCTCCGTCCTCATGGCAAAGATATGTACTCGGTGGGACGTAATCCGACCCCGATCTGGCAAAACACTTGGTCTGGGGGAATGTTATCTCCCCAGATCAACAAAGATCCACCCATGGGGGAATCCTCTTTCCCCATGCCGATGACATGCACTCGATGGGACACAACCCGACCCCGAGCTGATGGAGAAAAATAGCCTCGACGGAACTAATCCAGCCCCGAGCTGGTGGAACAGAATAGCCTCGACGGAACTAATCCAGCCAGAGCCGGCGGAACAGAACAGCCTCAGCGGAACTAATCCAGCCCCGAGCTGGTGGAACAGAATAGCCTCGGCAGAACTAATCCGGCCCCGAGCTGGTGGAACAGATGAGACTTAATCACGAGGGAAGATTTTCAACCTCTTAGGCTCTGCGGATCCCGGCGCAGGCATCCCCTTGCCGGGCATTGGTAAAAACAAAAAATATGAACAAGTCAAGGTTAGCACAATGGAGGTGACTTAGCACATACTTCATATAGACCCAAAAAGATAACAAATCGGGTGCCCTAAGGCAACGTCCTGCCTGGTACCTCCCAAAATACAATTCTGAACCTTACAATTCAGCGTCCCGGCTAGCCATGCTACGGATCGGTGAGCGGCAGAGCTATGAAGGCAGAAACCTCCTCATGATGGGCGGCTCTAAAGTCTGCAAGCGCTATGAGGGCAAAAACCTCCTCATGCCATGCTTCTCCTGATCCGAGGCAGTTTGGCAGATACCCCACGGGGGAAGAAGACTCCACGTGTGCGACATCCCTGGGTGTTTCTCAACGGGACTCACCAGTGTAGACATGGCCACATAGGTGTGCGACGCTATCCGGGCTCACAGCCCGGTCGGGAGTATGGAGTAGCCCATGGGGGACTAAATCGGAGAATAAATGGAGTCGTAACCCAGTGTGAACTGGGAAATGATTTAAGGCCGCACTCACCCCTCGCAAGGGAAGACCTCAAAACGTTGGGTTCGGAATGGTCCCTTACTTATGCCAATTGTAATGAACGGGTTTAATCAATGATATAACCAAGTCTTATGCAACACATGCAAGATAATTCAAATGACATACAAGTTTGCACACCATAAATAAAATGTAAGTGAAAGCAAATGCATAATTATAAAAACTTGTTAATTATAGAAGTGCGGCAATGACAATAGAAACGTTAACAATAGCGACAGATAATTAAGCACACGAGGCAGAAAGAAATAACCAAAGAGGCAAATATGCATGAAATATGATGGAAAAGGGTCTATCCAGTGTGTGCTTGTTCGTATAGCGTTCGGAAATGCGTTCGAACAGAGTGAGGCATAATGCACGTGTTCGTGTAGCATTTGGAAACACGTTCGAACAAGATGGGATGTGATGCATGACAAGACAGAATGCATGCGTTCGAGTAGCGTTCAAAAACGAATTCGAACGGGATAAGGCTGAATGTATGCGTTCGTGAAGCGTTCGAAAACGCGTTCAAACGGGATAAGATATGACACATGGTAAAATAGAATACATGCGTTCGAGTAGCGTTCAAAAACACGTTCGAACGGGATATGGTCAAATGTATGCGTTCGAGTAGCGTTCAGAAACGCATTCAAACGGAGTGAGGCAGAATGCATATGTTCGTATAGCGTTCGGGAACGTGTTTTTGAACGCTACTCGAACGCATGTATTCTATTTTACCATGTGTCATATCTTATCCCGTTTGAACGCGTTTTCGAACGGAGTGAGGCAGAATGCATATGTTCGTATAGCGTTCGGGAACGCGTTCGAACGAGATTACAAAAACGGCATCTATAATGACATAAACACATGCATGAGTGTTTCTCAAACGATACGTGGAGTTGTATCCCATGTACAGACCGCACTACCGTCCATTCGGATTCGGCTACAGATTTTATGTCTGGGTTTCCATCCGATATACCGCAAGAGATAACACGCAATTATTAACACAATGCAATCATTAACCCAATGTTGATATACATGAAATATAATAATGCATATAACAATAAATAACCGAATAGACAAATATGCGAAATAACAAGGAAGATAAATAACACAAAACAAATGCGGAACAATAAAACAACAATAAACGTAAATTAATTGTGAAATAATAAAAGACTAATAATACGAAATAAATGCGGAATAATAAATATATGACCAAAGAATTTGGCCTTTTTCAATGTAGGACTTCACATACCCGGTTGGATGTATTTCACGTCCAACCAGGCATGCCACGTCCGGAACGATAAAATAAAATATAGTAAAGGGTGCCCTCAGGTCTTACCTTTTAAGTCGCTTCTCGGAAGTGCGTTATGCCATTGACGGAAGGATTGGGACTGGTTCCCTGTTTTCGCTCGCTGTTTGGCTATTTTCCCTCGCTGTTTCACTATTTTGGGCTGCTATTTTTCGGTGATTGGACTGTTGTTTTGGCCGCTGTTTTTCAGTGATTGGGCTGCTATTTTGGCCATTGTTTTAAGGTTATTTTCAGGACTGTTTTGCTGGCTCAGGGGGCTGTTTTTGGGTGATTTGTTCACTATTTTGGGGGACTATTTTTGTGTGTTTGAGGGGGGGCTCTGTTAAGGGCTATTTGTTGATGTTTCGTTACTGGTCACGTGGGGCTGTTACCGAGTGTATGGGGCTTCAAAATGAATGTGTGTCTTTTGATGGGTTGAAGGGGCTGTCTTCGGCTTAGTTTAGAGGAAAAGAGTCGTGAGTATGTGGCTGTGTGTGCGTTGATTCTGTGTGAGTGGAGTCGGTTGTACGTGAGTTATTTTTTATTGCTTGTGTCGGTTGGGTGTAGGGGCTGCTGATTGTGGTTATTGTTTATTTGTGCTGTTGATGTGAGTGGTCTGTGTCGGTGTGGTTCACGTGAAGGGCTGCGTGTATGTGTAGCTTAAGGTTGAGTGTTTGGCTCGGTGAGTTGTGTGTTATAGAGGGGGACATGTTTTTTATTTTTGTGCTGTCGGTCCATGGGGTTGTGTTTGTGGGCAGTCTCGGTCAGGGGGGCAGTTTGCTGGGGGTTGAAGTCGGTGAGGGCGGGATTGTGTATGTGTCAAAATGAGTTGTCGTTTGTGTGTTTGGTGGCTATCTGCTGAACGTGAGGACTTGCTTGTGTCGGTCAGGTTTGGCTTTGTTTGTTCGGCTGGTTAAGGGAGAGAGGAGGGAAGAGCAGGCCGTGAGTGTTTAGGGTTTGCTTTAGGGTTTCTGGTTTATATTGCTTCGTGAGGTGCCGAGAATAAGAGGGCTGTCTAGGGTTCTTCTCATTTTTATTGATTCTGTTCTGTGTTGTTTAGGTTTAGGGTTTGTATTTCATGCTGAGAGAGAATGATGAAGGAGTGCTATGGTTTACTGGTTTTCATGCGTGAGTGAGGAGAGGGAGGGAAAATTCGTGGCGCTGTCTTTGTTTTTTACGTGGAGGGCTACATGTTGAAGGGTTTTTTTGGTTTGGTCAGTTGCCGTGAGTCGTTTGGAAGAATATGAGGGAAGAGAGAGTGGCCGAGTCTTGTTAGGGGTTATTTCTTGTTTTCATGTTTTGGCTTTTTCTGTGAGTGGAGTGGGAGGAAGAAGAGAGAGGCAAGAGAATGAAGGGGTTAAGGATGAGTCTGTCTAATGTTTTGGTTGTGGCCGTGTAAGTGTGAAGGGTTAGGTTTTGGTTTAAGTGGTGGTTCATTCCCGAACCGTTGCTTGAGAGGTGGTCCATTCCCGAACCGTGCTCCATTCCTGGAGCGCCATTCCCGGCTTGCTAGTCCTCATTCCCGAGGAGTTGCTGATGTGATGGTGGTGGTCCATTCCCGAACCGTGCTCCACACCCGGAATGCCATTCCCGGCTTGCTAATCCTCCTTCTTGAGGTGTTGCTAATGTGATGGTTCATTTCTGAACCGTGCTCCATTCCCGGAGCGTCATTCCCAGCTTGCTAATCCTCATTCCCGAGGTGTTGCTGATGTGGTGGTCCATTCCCGAACCGTGCTCCATTCCCGGAGTGCCATTCTCGGCATGTTAATCCTCATTCCCGAGGTGTTGCTGATGTGATGGTTCATTCCCGAACCGTGCTCCATTCCCAGAGCGCCATTCCCGGCTTGCTAATCCTCATTCCTGAGGTGTTGCTGATGTGATGGTCCATTCCCGAACTGTGCTAAATGTGGGTTCTGTTCCCTGGGCTTTATTCCCGAACTGTGTAGAGAGTGGGGTTTGTTCCCGAACTGTGCTGAATGTGGGCTTTCTTCCCTGGGTTGTGCTGAATGTGGGCTTTGTTCCCGAGCTGTGTAGAGAGTGGGCTTTGTTCATGAACTGTGCTGATTGTGGGCTTTATTCCCGAACTGTGCTGATTGTGGGTTTTATTCCCGAACTGTGTTGATTGTGGGCTTTATTC
Organism: Zanthoxylum bungeanum; assembly: GCA_019454045.1. Lineage (NCBI taxonomy): Eukaryota > Viridiplantae > Streptophyta > Magnoliopsida > Sapindales > Rutaceae > Zanthoxylum > Zanthoxylum bungeanum. Next base: position 194,228 of record SKCR01039096.1, on the reverse strand, counting down.
CCTGGGCTTTGTTCCCGAACTGTGCTGAGTGTCGGCTTTATTCTCGAATTGTGCTGATTGTGGGCTTTATTCCCGAACTGTATTGATTGTGGGCTTTATTCCCTGGGCTTTGTTCCCGAAACTATTGATAATGTGGGCTTCGGCCCTGGGATCCATTCCCGGAACTGCTGATAATATGGGCCTCGGCCTTGGGATTCATACCCGAAACTGCTGATAATGTGGGCCTTGGCCCTGAGATTCATTCCCAAAAATGCCCGATAATGTGGGCCTCGGCTGTGGGATTCATTCTCGGAACTATCGATAATATGGGCATCGGCCCTAGGATTCATTCCCGGAACTATCGATAATGTGGGCCTCGGCCCTGGGGTTCATTCCCGATACTGCTGATAATGTGGGCTTCGACCTTAGGATTCATTCCCAATACTGCTGATGATGTGGGCCTCGACCCTGGGATTCATTCCTAAAACTGTTGATAGTGTGGACCTCGACCCTGGGATTCATTCCCAAAACTGCTGATAGTGTGGGCCTCGAGCCTGGGATTCATTTCCGATGCTGCTTATAATGTGAGCCTCGACCCTGGGAATCATTCCCCATACTGCTAATGATGTGGGCCTCGATCCTGGGATTCATTCCCAAAACTGCTGATAGTGTGGGCCTCGACCCTGGGATTCATTCCCGAAGACTGCTAATAATGTGGGCCTCGACCCTGGGATTCATTCCCGAAGACTGCTAATAATGTGGGCCTCGACCCTGGGATTCATTCCCAATGCTGCTGATAATGTGGGCCTCGACCCTAGGATTCATTCCCAATACTGCTGATGATGTGGGCCTCGACCTTGGGATGTTGGAATGTATGCCCTAGAGCTACATGTGATGTAAACGGTTTTATATGTTTTGAAATAAAACGATGCATTATTCATTTATCAAATTGTTTGTTTAAATTTCTCATGTTATAAATCATCTTGAATACCCTAGATTACTTATGTGTCTTCAGACTTAGTGTATGAGTGTCATACACAAGAGGATTTAAGTCTGAAGTTAGTAATCTTAAATAGTCCATAGAGAGCAAACAAAGCGGGTATTTTGTTTGTGGTTCATCTATAGCTGCGGTCCATTCTATATTTGTATGGCAATCTTGATCCGGATCGTCCATGTAGAGACATAAGAATGGAGGCACCTTGTATGATGCGATCATATAGGACTGGACCCATATGGAAATGACATTCTTATAATATTCGTTAAACTAAGAAAGTCATTTCAATCTACTAGATGGTCATATATGGATTGATCTTAATCCTGAGTGTACTACGAACTCCTACATGGCAGGCTGTGTCCATTGATTTACAAAGGTGAGGTTGGTGTAGCAGTCCCGACCAATAGCTACGTACTTTGGGGGCACAATTTGTTTTGTAGCTGGGAACGTTTTACATAGATATGGAGTTCACTCCTTCTTGCGAGAAGTAGATGAGTATCTTTCTTAAGGGTTGATTCGATACATGAACGATTTGAGCGCTCAAGTCTTTCTATTACGAATAGAAAGATTAATATTCATAATAGTTGTGAATAAATCGTTCATTAGAAAGTCAATGGTACTTAAGGTAAAAATAATTAGAGCGGTATAACGGACATTATGACCGACTCTAATTATGAGATACTCGTGAATGGTCAATTCGTATGTAATGACTATATCGATGGACAACGACTTGGTTCGGGTTAATATTTCATCTACGGCAACGAGAGTGCAACTTCAGGTTTTTAGTGGAATAACCCGGAGTTAATAATTCAGAATATTTAATTAAGAGCTTAATTAATATTTCGAGATTATTGGAGCTCGGAACCGTAAGTCCATTTGGTCCCCGTGCTAGCTCAATTTACTATAGCGGATTTAGTATAATTGGATAGTCCAATTATATACTCACATATGTATAAATATTATTAATATGATTAATAATATTATATGTCACACTTGATACTATATAATAAAAGGTTAATATATAGTTTTAATAATTATTTGATAATTATTAATTAATTGCATGTTATTAAATTATATTATTTAATTTAATAAATATGATATTTGATTTTTGTTTTTTCCAAAAATAGTTTTTGGAAGGTTTTTAATGGTTTAAGTAATTGCTCTTTATGAAAGACAATTACATCTTTTTATTTTTGTAACATATCCTTTATTATAGTAATAAAGGTGGATGTTACAAAATTAAAAGAGAATTAACCCCTTGGCCGATTTTTGACTATTGGGGAGGGAAAGGATTTGTTTTTTTTTTTTTTGGAAATAAATAAACCCTAAATATAAAAGAAATTTTTTTTTTTCTTTTTTAGAGGACATTCATTCTAACCCTAGCCACCTTTCTCCTTCTCCCATATTCTCTCAAGAGTTGAGAAAGCTTTACAAAAGAAAAGAAGAAAAATAAAATCAAAATATACAAGTGTGTGAATCTCTAGAATATTTAGGGATTGATTTTGTGAGTCTTGCCCACACAAGCTTCCGTTGGTCACGAGACATAGCTCGGAAGGTTAAATGGTAGATCCGAACATTGATACGGGCTCACGACATCGCTCACGTTGATGAAGATAATAGCAATTAATTTGATGAACTGGTCCAAGGCAGTGCATGATTGATTGGTAGTGCTTTATTTGTTTAATCTTCATTAAAGCAAATTTATTTGTTGATTATAAAATAATGAGAGCAAAGTGCGCATGTGGTTATACAATGTTGTGATCAGAGAGTGGCTCATACATGAAATAATTCAATGCGTGGCATATCGTTTTAATTTATTTGAAATTAAGCTAATCATGCGCATGTGATCTTAACATGATCAATGGGTTGCTGTGCGTGAGTTGACCATTTTATTCATCAAGTTTGGGCGTGATCATTGTGGCGTGCATGTATTTGAGGGAGACGGACAGTCACTGGATATTGATATGGTCTATGTGCGTGACTGGTCATGGCTCCATGATTTGTGTGCAGTCCCGTTGTGTAACGGGTTCAAAACAGTCCGTTATTTCACTGCAGTTCGGGGGCTGTTCGGGGACTGTTTCGGGGGCATTCCGGGGCTGAATTCTTGTGCTAAACAGAAGCAAAATTTCAGTATACCTGCTGGTTCCATTCGGCTAAAGGAGGGGAGGGGCAGAAAAAATTTTCAAGGTCGATCCGTGTGCCTAATCGCTTCCGCTGCGCGAGGAAAGCGTTTCCTACATGGGATTCATTCCCATACTGCTGATGATGTGGGCCTCGACCCTGGGATTCATTCCCAAAACTGTTGATAGTGTGGGCCTCGACCCTGGGATTCATTCCCGAAGAATGCTGATAATGTGGGCCTCGACCGTGGGATTCATTCCCGAAACTGCTGACAATGTGGGCCTCGACCGTGGGATTCATTCCCAAAACTGCTGACAATGTGGGCCTCGACCCTGAGATTCATTCCCGAAACTGCTAATAAGTGTGTTGTCATTCCCGGCTTGCTCGTCTTTGCCACTTTTCCCTTTTTTTTTTTCAAAAACCTGCGAACACAAAATAAAAATTGCATGTATGTGACGTGTATGCATGTATGCATGGATGTATTTCCTATTCCAATGGGTTAGGCCTTCCTTGTGCCCTTGGTGCCATTTGCCTACAAAGTGTCTCCGGTCGCCCCCTGCGTCTGCTTACAATTTCCTTCTGCCAGTTCTTTTCTGGTGATTGGTCAGTTCTCTTTGATCCCATAGCTCAAGATCTCGTTGTGTCCTTTATTCGCGGGGTGGTAGACTGGTCGCCCCCAGACTTGGTTTAGCTTTCTACTCTCCGCTGCTTGCACTAGGTCAAGTTGGACTACGTGATATGGCATTCCGCATCAACATACTATCTTACAGGCTACGAAATAGTCCCAATAGTTATACATATTATTGCCCTCAAAGAATGCCCAGTATTGAGACCAGAGAACCTTCAAAGCACTCAATGCAACTCAAATCCGAGTTTTTGAATAAATGATCTAAGCCAGACTCAAAGTGTGTGTGTGTAAGGGTTCATTCACAGATTGATTCCTAGGTAAGCCAACTCAATGATTTCTTTTTGAAAATTGGGATCGATTGGTCAAGCCAACCTAGATGTCTTAATTATGTTCTGCGATTTCTTTTCTGTGCTCAATATGGAATGATTTTCTTTTTCTTTTCTTTTGTCTCCTGTAGGACACTGAAACTAGGCGACGCATGCTGTTCCGGGGTCGCGGCCCGGTTGAGAGTACGGAGTAGCCCACGGGGGACTAAACCGGAGAATAATGGAGTCGCCACCCCGGTGTGAACCGGGAAAATGATTTAAGGCCGCACTCACCCCTCGCAAGGGAAGACCTCAAACCGTTGGGTTCGGAATGGTCCCTTACTTATGTCGTTCGTAATGAATGGATTTGTGCAATAATAACCAAGTCTACTCAACATACATGTTGGTCAAAGTAGTCTAAATTATAGGTTTGCATGCTTCAACAGTAAACTTTTCATAACGGCAAACATTCAGCATCACACATCAAACATGCTACATACATAGTAATCTAAACATACCTTAACTTAAATTCCTCATATAAAAGGTAAATAACTAAAACATGCTTGAAATAAAAAAACAACATTATAATGGCCTAATCATGCTCAAATACAAGTTGGATGAAATGAAATACATGAATCCTTCAAGTGGTACGGGGCATTGTATCCTGAGTGCAAACCATAATACCGTCCATTCGGATTCGGCTATAGAATTTATGTCCGGGTTTCCATCCAATATACCACAAGAAAGAACATATATTTCATTCACCCAAAATCACATCATACACCAATTCATTATTTCACGTGAACTAGTTCTAAATAACATGCTCAAATAACCATTCTAAGCCATTATTTCATGTGAATTAATCGTAAACGACATGTCAAGCTAATCATTCATACTAAACACATAAAAATATGTTTCCTAAATCATTATTTTATGTAAATAAATTTAATACAACATACTAAACTAATTGAACACATTATACACATAAAATACATTTTTTAAGCCATTATTTCATGTGAGCCAATTCCAACAACATGCCAAGTTAACTATTCATGCTAAAATACCATAAAATACATTTTTAAACCATTATTTTATGTGAGAAAATTCTGTAATATAAACCCTCAGGTCTAACCTTTTTTGTCGTTGCTCGGAGACACGTTACACGACCGTCGGAAAGGCTAAATCACCACGATCACACCGGTTCGCTGTTTTGGTGCTTTGCTCACTGTTTTGCCACTTTGCTCGCTGTTTTGAGTTTGCTTCGCTGCGTTTCAGGTCTTCGTACTTTGCTCACTGGTTGGTGATGTATTTAAGGTTATTTTGGTGAATTTGGAGGGGTATTGGATGGCTGTTTGCTTGGTTCCTCAAAGGATTTCGAGTTCAGTGTTTTGCTCACTGTTTTGGTGAATTTGGTCACTGTTTTGAGTGTAATGAGCTGCTATTTGGGCGTGAATGATGAGGGTTGGATGAGGCAACTTGTGTACTGGTTTGAGGAGGAAAATGGAGGTGATTTAGGGGCAAGTTGAGGGGGCTGAACTGAAGGCTCTTTGTGCGTGAACTGCAGTGGAAATAGAGGCAGTGGGTGCGTGATTATGGGGCTGTGATGGAGAAGCTTTAGGCGTGAATGTAAGGCAGTGAATGGGGGAATGTGTGCTTGATCAATGGAGCTGAATAAGGGACTGACTTGAGGCAGCGAAGAGCTTGAACACTAGGGCTGAATGAAAGTAATGAAGGGCGTGGAGATGAGAGGTAGAATAGAAGCAAATAGCGCTGGCTTGAGGGCAGTGAGGGGAGAGGTCTTTGGGCTCGAATGGAGTGAGAGCAAGGAGCTGCTTTGGATCTTCCAAATGCTTAAGTGTCTTTGTTAATGTATGCTGGATATGTATTATCTCTATTAGCTTCTCCAAGTCAGAAAAGTGAGAGTTTATATAGGCAATTTGGAGTGCATTTAATAGGTAGGCCAAGGGCAATTAATTTGATACAAAGCTTTGTTGAAATGTGACGCATGATTGTGTTGCTTTGTTGACAATACACAAAGATGGTTTGAAAATGAATCAAAAGGAGGTGGGAGGTGATGGGCGTGGGGTGTAGGGAGTTAATGGTGTGGGGGAGATGCTTGACTTGGTGAGGGAGGCTATTAAATGGTGTAGGGTTGGTATAATAAATGGTTTGGAAAATTGATACCAAGGTAAAAGGTGAGGTCAAAGGTTAAAGTGAATAGGTAGAAGGGTAAGTCATGATGGAATAGTGCAAAGAGGGTGAAATTTAGTGTCATGGTCGTGGGCCTCAAGGGTGGTGGGCTTGGTGTTTGATTTGTTTTGGTTTAATGGGCTTTGGATGTGGATTTGGGTATCTAGGTTGGCTTGGAAGGGTTTGCGGTGATTTTCGGGTTGTAGATACGCTTTGAAACGAACATTCAGCAAGCAAACTCTGAGCGAACTTAGCGAATTAATTCCGAAATGTATTATCTCTTGACTTCACCTTTCCTTCGACCGCTTTCCGCGAACTCCACGACTAAAAGGCGGTGCCTCCTTAAAGACTCCTCATCGGGTTTGGTATGCAAAAATGCAATGCCTACACTCTCTTTCTTTCTTATTCTCTTTTTTTTTTCTTTTTGCTTCTTTTTTTTCAACACACCTACCATTTAAGGTAGCATTTCTCCTCATGGTGGTCCTAATACTCGCCCATGGGTAGCATTTCTCCTCATGGTGCAAAATATATGAGACTTGGAAAACTAAAGCAAAACCCACAGACATTACAAGACATTATTTCGGAGCCGATTCTCTGTCCCCAGTGGAGTCGCCAGACTGTAGACATGGCCACAGAGGTGTGCGACGCTGTCCGGGCTCGCGGCCCGGTCAGGAGTACGGAGTAGCCCGCGGGGGACTAAATCGGAGAATAAATGGAGTCGCAACCCAGTGTGAACTGGGAAATGATTTAAGGCCGCACTCACCCCTCGCAAGGGAAAACCTCAAAACGTTGGGTTCGGAATGGTCCCTTACTTATGCCAATTGTAATGAACGGGTTTAAGCAATGATATAACCAAGTCTTATGCAACACATGCAAGATAATTCAAATGAAATACAAGTTTGCACACCCATAAACAAAATGTAAGTGAAAGCAAATGCATAATTAAAAAACATGTTAATTAGAGAAGTGCGGCAATGACAATAGAAACGTTAATAATAGCGACAGATAATTAAGCACACGAGGTAGAAAAAATTAACCAAAGAGGCAAACATGCATGAAATATGATGGAAAATGGTTTGTCCAGTGTGTGCTCGTTCGTATAGCGTTCGAAAACGCATTCGAACGGAGTGAGGCGGAATGCACGTGTTCGTGTAGCGTTTAGAAACGCGTTCGAATGGGATGAGATGTGATGCATGACAAGACAAAATGCATGCCGTTCGAGTAGCATTCGAAAACATGTTCGAATGGGTTAAGGCCGGATATATACGTTCATGTAGCGTTAAAAAATGCGTTCGAACGAGATAAGATATGACACATGGTAAAACAAAATGCATGCGTTCGAGTAGCGTTCGAAAATGCATTCAAACGGGATATGGCAGAATGTATGCGTTTGAGTACCGTTCAGAAACACAGTCGAACGGAGTGAGGCAGAATGCATATGTTCGTGTGGTGTTCGGGAACGGGTTCGAACGAGATTACAAAAACGGCATCTATAATGACATAAACACATGCATGAGTGTTTCTCAAGCGATACGTGGAGTTGTATCCCATGTACAGACGCACTACCGTCCATTCGGATTCGGCTACGGAATTTATGTCTGGGTTTCCATCCGATATACCGCAAGGGATAACACGCAATCATTAACACAACGCAATCATTAACCAATGTTGACATACATGAAATATGATAATGCATATAACAATAAATAACCGAAGAAAATATACGAAATAACAAGGAATAATAAAATAAACACAAAATAAATGCGAAACAACAAAACAACAATAAATGTAAATTAAATGCGAAATAATAAAAACTAATAATACGAAATAAATACGGAATAATAAATATGTGACCAAAGAATTTGGCCGTTTTAAATGTAGGACTTCGCATACCCGATTGGACGTATTTCACGTCCAACCAGGCATGCCGCGTCCGGAACGACAAAATAAAATATAGTAAAGGGTGACCTTAGGTCTTACCTTTTAAGTCGCTTCTCGGAAGTGCGTTATGCCATTGACGGAAAGATTGGGACTAGTTTACTGTTTCCGCTCGCTGTTTGGCTGTTTTCACTCGCTGTTTCACTATTTTGGGCTGCTATTTTTTCGGTGATTGGGTTGCTATTTTGGCCGCTATTTTTTGGTGATTGGGCTGCTATTTTTGCCACTGTTTTTGGGGTTATTTTCAGGACTGTTTTGCTGGCTTAGGGGGCTATTTTTTGGTGATATGTTCACTATTTAAGGGGACTATTTTTGTGTGTTTGAGGGGGGCTCGGTTAAGGGCTATTTGTTGATGTTTCGTTACTGGTCACGTGGGGCTGTTGCCGAGTGTATGGGGCTTCAAAATGAATGTGTGTCTTTTGATGGGTTGAAGGGGCTGTCTTCATCTTGGTTTAGAGAAAAAAGTCATGAGTATGTGGCTGTGTGTGCGTTGATTCCGTGTTAGTGGAGTCGGTTGTGCGTGAGTTATTTTTTATTGCTTGTGTCGGTTGAGTGTAGAGGCTACTGATTGTGGTTATTGTTTGCTTGTTTTGTCGATGTGAGTGGTCTGTGTCGGTGTGGATCACGGAAGGGATGCGTGTATGTGTAGCTTAAGGTTGAGTGTTTGGCTCGGTGAGTTGTATGTTATAGAGGGGGACGTGTTTCTTATTTTTGTGTTGTCGATCCATGAGGTTTGTTTGTGGGCAGTCTCAGTTAGGGGGCAGTTTACTGGGGGGTTGAAGTTGGTGAGGGCAAGATTGTGTATGTGTCAAAATGAGTTGTCATTTGTGTGTTTGGTGGCTATCTGCTGAATGTGGGGACTTGCTTGTATCGGTCAGGTTTGGCTTTGTTTGTTCGGCTGGTTAAGGAAGAGAGGAGGGAAGAGCAGGCCGTGAGTGTTTAGGGTGTGCTTTAGGGTTTCTGGTTTATATTTCTTCGTGAGGTGCCGAGAATCAGAGGGCTTTCTAGAGTTTTTCTCATTTTTGTTGATTCTATTCTGTGTTTTTTAGGTTTAGGGTTTGTATTTCATGCTGAGAGAGAGAGATGGAGGCGTGCTAGGGTTTACTGGTTTTCATGCGTGAGTGAGGAGAATGAGGAAAGAGTCGTGGCAATGTTTTTTTTTTTTTTTACGTGGAGGGCTACATGTTGAAGGGTTTTTTTGGTTTGGTCAGTTGTCGTGAGTCGTTTGGAAGAATAGGAGGGAAGGGAGAGTGGCCGAGTCTTGTTAGGGTTTATTTCCTGTTTTCACACGTTTTGGCTTTTTCTGCGAGTGGAGTGGGAGGAAGAAGAGAGAGACGAGAGAATGAAGGGGTTAAGGATGAGTCTGTCTAGTGTTTTGGTTGTGGTCGTGTAAGTGTTAAGGGTTAGGTTTTTGTTTAAGTGGTCTTTATATAGTGGTGAGCTATGGTTAGGGTTTCTTGGTAGTGTTAGGGTTTTGGATGGGTAGTGTATGGGCTTTGGATGAGTGTGGGGTTTTTGGGCCAATATTAAAGTTTGAAACAGGAATTGACTATGTGAACCCGTGGCTAACTAGCGAATTTAAATTTGACGAGCTATTAATTTCAGAATTTTCCCTTCCGGCGTCCGTTTCCCGTGACTTTCGTGACTTATCGGGTAGTGCCTCCATACGAGGCTCATCATTGGGCATTATGCAAAAATACAGTGTCTACACCAGCCACTCGCGGGGAAGAAACATCTCTGGGTCTGATTTACCCGAGACCACAATGGTCATGGAGGCCATTTGGCCGTCCCCATGCCATGTGCTCTGATGGTTCTCAACGGGATTCACCAGCCCACTTGCAGAGGAAGAAACCTCCCTAGGTCAGATTTACCCCAGCTACTCCTAAAAAATGTGAGTCATATGATAGTAACGCTCCAGCCTCGGGGGTTTGATAATGACACCCGGGATTGGCGTGCCGCGAGGGGTTCGCGCTTTTCCCACATGCACTTCATCCTTTGATGCGTTCTGGATCCTCAAAGGTGAATGGAGCCAGGTCGGGATACTTCCACCCGGGGGTTTGATAATGACACTTGAGATTGGCGTGCCATGGCTTGGTGCCCTTCCCGGCTACCGATCACCCCTTCGTATCGAGCACATCCCAAGAATATTGAACATGGCTTTCGCATTCGATTAATAAACAAGTAAAATGGACAAGTTTCTTAATTCAAAAGAGAAAATCATATTCATATTCATGGGACCTACTGCCCTTCTTACAACTCTTTGTGGGTCATTTCAAGAGAGGCTTTTACAATAATTTTCTGGTTCTTGTCTTGCAGCCCGATCATGTCTTCGAGTCCGAGCTTGCTTCCAGACCGTGTTGACAGGAATTCCCCAATCGGGCTTTCCAAAGTCATTTTTGAGCAAATCTGGGAGCCCGGTCGGGGTCTTATGTTCTGAATCCTTGTGGCCCGCCCCGTGGGCTTTTTCTCATTTCCTCTCATTCGAGGAGGCCACTGCGCTGAACGGAGGGGGCCCTGATGGATGCCAACCTCGTGCTCTCGGCCGACTTATTCCTTGGTCGATCCTTGAGCACTACCTCCCCGTGGAACTGAGGACCTGGCAGGCCGAACAAGCGTAGCATCTTCTCTCAGAGAAGCTTGTTCAGCTACGGCCAGTAAACGTCACCCATTTTTAACGTTATATTTCATTCTACAACTCAGTTCTAATGGGTGATCATTGGCTATTCTTTTTACATTCCATTCTACAACTCAAAAGGGGGAGCTGCTGCTGTCCTAACTCCTGATGCGTTCTTCCCCCATCTTTCTTGCTATTACCAACCTCTTTCGCTATTCCTTTCCTCTTTCCATTCTGACCAGTTTCCATACGTTCCCTTTCATTTTCATCCAGTCCTTCCTTCATTCTTCTAAACCACTCTGTCGCTGAACTCTCCAACGACCTATGGCTTCCGCCTTCCCTCATCGTCTCACTACGCAAGTTACTTTTTGTTCTTTCCCCACAGATGGCGCCAACTGTTGATGGGTGATTTTCGTCCCATGGGTTTTCGAGATAACTCTCCCAAGACAATCCTCATTCAACCTTGAATTTGTTTGGTTATGAGAGACCAAAAGCAAATGTAGTAAAAGGTAAAAAGAACACAAAATCGACAAAGAGAATTTAACGTGGTTTGGCGGAGCAAGTCCAGCCTACATCCACGGGCACAAAGTGGGGTGTTGCTTTTTATTACCAAACCGTGCTCGGCCGACCTGTTTTTGGAAGGTCTAAGAAGAAACCGAGCCGATTGATTTCTTTGTGTTTTTCTTACAAATAATGATCAAATGAAAAGTTTTCCAACCCTTACAAATGAGTTCAACTCCCTCTTATTTACTAACGAATACAAGACAATGTTCCCATATATTTATGACGTCAGCGCTGCAGGTTTCCGGCGATTTGACAAGCTCTCTGCCCCAACTGCCTCGCCGAAAGCAAAACCTACCTTCTGATTTCTTGTCACATCACGTCGTAAAGTACACTGCCATACTTTATCATTAATGGTGACAACCTGTAAAGGTCTCTTGTACGAAAGTATGTGTTTAGGGAGAAAAGTCCAAATAGTCCTGATCGCAGGTCGGGCTTCAAGAGGTCGGTCGTTTGATATGTCGATCTATAAGGGATACTACCGACCTGACCTGGAATGTCCGAGCTATCCATCATGATTCAGGAGGTGAAACATAACTGAACCGAGCTTCCGGTCTATTATGGTCGGTCTCGGCTCTGATGATGTTGGCCTCTGAAATTCGCATCATGTTATATCCTCGGGTCGGCCAAATCCGGGAAACTATGTCCGGACTCCTCTTCCTGGTTGAGGCACAACCCAAACCCTCTGAATATCTAATCCTTCAAAAAAGGAAAATCTCATCTCTGCCCTTACCGAACTTGTTCAAATACTTGTCACAAAAATCACTATCAACATTTATATTTGATTTAGTGTATATTTGGTATGATTTTTAGTAGAGGTAAAATAGCTTTTTTAATCCCAAAAAACTCTTTTTAAAATTTTTGATGGTATTTAGTTACATTTTAAGTAGAGTTTTTGAGGATAAAAAAAATCTATTTTACATCTATTAGCAAAAACGCAAAATTTAAAAGTAGAGCTTGAAAAGTTTTTTTGTATTGTTAAATTATCTATAATACCCTTATTTAATTTAGTAACATCATTTCATTTCCTTCATAATAAAACTTAAAATAACTTGCCCAACTAAGTCATTTTATAATTTTTATTAAAAGTTCTGATTCACAACCAAATACTTAAATTTTTTTCTCAAAATCTATACTTTTAAAAGTTTTACTAATAAAAACTATACTTAAAGAAACTCTATTTAAAAAGTTATACTAAACGGAAATAAACTTGAAAATTTAAACATTAAATATGTAAAAAAAAATAATTCCTAATACTTAGATAATAACAGACCGAATATAATATAGATATACCAATATCCATACCAAGAGCAATCATGAGTTTCATTTTCTTGAATTTTATAGGCAGTAGACAAATTCTTAAAATGTAGCTTTCACTGATAAATAATATATATATATATATATATATATATATATATATATATATATATATATATATATCATAATATTCATTAAAAAATTGAAATTTTGCTAAGTTCCAGATGACTAATTTTGAGTCAAATTTAGGAGTTCCAGCCGATCACTGTCGACTCTCCTCATGACCACCTCTGCTACATAGATAACTCCATCAACAATAGGTATAAAAAAATTAAATCATACTCGACTCTAGCATTTTTTTTTTTGGAAACGTTGGAAACCCCGCCACCAAACCACCCATTCTGGGGCGCGGCGCAGGTAAAACCACCGGCTGTCCCAGGCTCTTACAAGAAGTGCACCCTTGGATTCGAACCCAGAACCTCAAGGTGAGATCCTGGACCCTACACCACCAAGCCACACCCCTTGAGGACAACTCGACTCTAACATACTAAATAGTAATTTACACGTATATTTTTACTTTGGGAAATTATCATATGTCCACAAGAAAATTGACTAATGTTCGAAAAAAAACACCATATATTGAGAAATTACATATGTATACCCAAAGTTCTTAAAAATAAACATTTACCACCAAACGTTTGTTGAACAATTATGACCCATAGCATCACTATTTTGTAAAGGACATGGTGTTCTTGTACAAAATTAACTATGTGACAAAGGAAATTGTTCTTTTATTATTTGTAATTGGATTACCTGGATATATAAATGATAAAAGTCCATATGATTAGTACCAGATTAATAAGATATGAGACAGTATTAATCCATGAAATTATAATCATTAAATATCCCTAGTCGTAGTATTATTGAGACTGGACATCGATAATGCGGAATAGGCTAGTATTGCACTTGTCGCGTTATGGAAGCTTAACGACATAGTTCTCATATATTAAGTATTGGATACTTATGCAAGTGTGATAGGAGGTTCTGTTTATCGATGGTACGGGAACAGCTTCGCTTTGGATAGACCCATCATAATCCCATTGGTAGTATGACTATGTGTCTATGGGAATCCGAATCAGGATAGGTGTATTTGGTCTTAACCTGAGACTTGCATCGCTAATACTTACGACAATCAGTATACTTTGGTTTTGAACGTCCGGGGCTTTAACAGGTTCCGTGTACGCCTCTTCTGTGTATACTGAGAATTGTAGTGTATTGGGTGTGATGTCAATATGGAAGTATCACTCCAGTCATAGTGGAGATGATGATCACGTAGGATACGGAACTAGTGCTCTTTTATGCTGCAGCTATCGGGATATTATGACTAGGTCATGTTTATCCGATTATAGAGACTAGTTACCAGAGATCCGATATGTGCATCTGATACTGGATCGTATTACGCAATACACTATATACTACGCCTGATAAAGATTATATATTCCTTTAAAGAATATTTCTGGAGAACTGGGTAGGCACGATGCTTTGCTAGAAGCCAACCATGTCTTGTAAATCGGTAAGAACATGGTACCGGGTACGCATGTGTTCGGATAGTCCGACAATCAGATTTACTGCCAATATATCCAGGGATCTCTTGGGTCGATTCCCAAAGATTCACCGATGAGATTTGACTCGAACAGAATTAATCTAGGACTAATTATGAAAGAGAAAATTAATCTAGGATTAATTGCATCAAGAATTAATCTGGGATTAATTCGACTAGAAGAGAGAACGCGATTAATTTGGAATTGATCGGTAAAATAAATTTGATAGTAAAATTGGATTTTACTATTTATTTAATTAATTGGGCTAAAATAATATATTAGATATATTAATTTAAATTGGATTTCAATGCGAAATTAAAATTGGATTTTAATTCGTGCAAATGAATTAATTTAGAATTAATTCGCAAGTGACTTTAATAATAATTTTTGCAGGCATTATTATTTATTTAAATTGGATTTAATTACGTCGCAACAGAAAATTCGTTTATCTCGGAATTAAATGAACCCGGGCCCGAGTGAAGTTGTGTGTTGGATTGTCCGACTTAAATTTGGAATTTAAAGTGGGGCCCACCAACTTACATCAATGTTTTTGACATTTGATGGAATTTGGTAATGGTTGTGTAAGGTTGGCTTGCTTGTAGAATACATAAACCAAAACCAGCACTCAAACTTGGTATAAATTAATTTGGTCAACTTTGGAAGTTAAGAAGGTTACTATTCACAGCAAACAAAACTCTCTTCTTCTCTCCCTAGCCATGGCCGAAACTTTGCTTCTTTGGAGGGCAAAAATTTTCTCTCATTTTTTTGTTCTTGCTAGCACATAAAGGAGTGAATCAAGGTGATAGGGAAACTCACCCAAGTGTTGGAAACAAACTACAAAGACTTGGAGCTTCCATTACATCCATGGAAATTTTGATTTTCTCTACCAAGCATTGTGAGTATTTCCGCAACTCCTCTTGTTTATTCACACATAAATGAACTTAGAGATCTTGTGGCATGTTCTAGGAACACTAACAATAGTATCAGAGCCATCCTAAGTTTGATTTGAAAATCTAGGGTTCATGACTTTAATTTGGGTTTTTTTGTGTTTGGAGCAAGATTTGCCTAAATTGGTTGTTTGGTTATGGTTGGATGATGTTGAATTGGATTTGTACATCTTAAGAATTGAGAAAATTTGATTAGATCAAAAATCCCCAATTTCCCACCTTGGCCGAAAATAACCCCTAGGTTGCTCATGGTGATTTTTTGAAAATTAGACAATTGGATGTATATTAGATGTTGATTTAATTGGATTGAAATCAAATTGCATGTTAATTTCTATGCATTTTCCGTGAGCTATATAGCATGTTATAATGAATTGTTTTGCTTCAATTTGTGTTGGACATGAATTGGAAATGATGAGCATGATTAATTAATTTAATTAGTGTTTTGGAAACATTAGATTAGTTGATTAATTATGTTAATTACACTTGAATTGGATTAATATGTAATTTGGAATAATGTATTAATTTAATTGTTGTAATTGGGCTTAATGGGCTTGGTTGGGCCAAGTTTGGTTTAGGACAATTGGGTTGGATCCAATTGGGCCTAAAACCATTTCCATAAAGTCCAAATATGACAATTGGCCCATTAATATTTTAATTGGCCCAATGGGCCAAAATTGATTTTGGACAAATGGTGATTCCTTATTGGGCCTTGGCATCTTGGGTTTGATCCATAATGGCCAAAGCCCACGCCTAACGAATTAATTGAAAGCCCATTGGACTTTAATTAAATAGTATTGGATACTAATTGGGCTTTGAGACCCATAAAGATGGATTTGGAATCCAAGTCTAAAAGGCACATTTAAAAGTGTAATTATTTAATTTGGAATTAAATATGAATTAGTATTGGATATGATTTAAATTGGATTTAAAATTGTAGTTCGATATAATTCAAGAATACGTACTTTGAGTACTTATTCTTAAACGAGTTGGACTCGCGCAAATCAAATCGTTGTTTGAACATTGGATGGTCATTAATTCAAAGATTAATTAATTGGATTAGATTAGATTGAATAACATGCTTTGTGTAAATACATGGATATATTGTATGAATAATGTATATCAGATGGATATTAGAAGGGTGAGGGCAATTTTGGAAATTATTGTAATAAATTTAGAATTTATTAAATTGGACCTGCGTGTCCAGCCTATTATCTCTATTCTCTTTGTATTTATCTTCTCACCAATTCCCTTCAATGAAAATGAGGTTCTTTAGAAGTATTATGTAATTGGGTAGAAGTAAGAATAGTGCTAGCGGGAGAGAGAAAATGGAGAGATTTGTTCTAGGAACAAAGTTTGTTATATATCCATCCACATATCATTATTAATTTATTTCGCTCCTTATTATGCTTTTAGAATGCATGCTTAAGGGTGTATGATGAGACCTAATCAAAGATAATAAATTGGTTGCCAATTTACGCGAAAAACCCTCATCAATATTAAGCGTTTTTCCTTCCATTGAGTGGTTCTCTCTCAAGATCCAAGATTGGCATTGGTTTGTTGTCCAAAGTCAAAACCTTTGTCCATCGCGGATGTGTTTGAACCATGTAAGCTTTGTTCCATATCGTATGTCTTGGGCGGTTGTAACTTGTTGGCCAAAGTCAAGGTCACTTCTTGTTCATCGACTTCGATTACGAAGCTTTCCTAAGGCTAGGCAATATATCGGATATATTGCCATATATTGGATATTTGTTTCGGACTTGGAGGTCCACCTACTGGATCTAGGAATTGGATGGGATCCAATTGATCTTAGAGATCTACCTAGTTAAGTTTCATACAACTTGTTGGCCAAAGTCAAGGTTGTGTGTTATTTAACGGGATCCTAGCCCACTAGGATGTTGGGTTTTCTATGTCAAACCAAGATCAAATTAAGCAAGAAATCATGTGAATACGCAAAGTAAAGTAGCGGAATTACTCACTTTGATCGGCTAAGTGGATGTAGGAGGTAACAAAATTCCAAGCCTTTGTGTTGTGCTCCAAGCTCTCCTTTGATGTATGTTGAGCTTCCAATCTTTGATTCTTGAATTCCAAACTCAATGGTTAGTGTCCCTAACACCTTAGAATGACTCCTTGGATTTGCTAGCACCTTTGATTTTGAAGCAAAATCAAGAAGGAAATGAGCCCTAGGCTCACGGCATTGGGAGAGAAAAATGAAGGCCAAGTGTAGGCACTGCATTTTTTCATGTAAGTCCCTATGATGAGTATCATTTAGAGGCACTACCTTTTAAGTCACGGAAGTCGCGGGAAACAGACGTCGGAAGGGAAAAGTCAGAAATCAGTATTTTGTTGGATTTTATTCGCTTGTTTAGCTTCAGGTTCGCTTGTTGGACCTCTGTTTTAAAACACATTCTTAGCCCAAACCCCCGCAAGACACACACCAAGCACATCTCACCCAAGCCCAATCGAACAAATTAAATTAAAACCAATTAAATTGAAATTAAATTAAAATAAAATCTAAATAATCACATACCTAATTAAAACAAATCAAATAAAATCAAATAAATTCATTCCTAATTTGAACAAATCACCTCCCTAATTTAATTAGATGTTTTCCTTGTGAGATACTAATTAGAAATATTCCCCCATAATTGTTTTATTCCTTTCGTATTCACACAAAGAGAACCCTAGCCTTTGTCTATAAAAGAAACTCAAATTCAACCATTGCCCTCTCCACTCTCACAGCAAAAAAACAAACAGAAAAGAAACCCTAATCCACTCTCTCTCGCCTCTCTCAAAACCAACATCAAATAAACCTTAAAACACCTATCTCTTCCTTAAGCCCTATCTCTCTCTCGGCAAACAGATCAGACCGAAACTAACCAGCCACAAGATGCGAAAACCGTAAACTTAATGCACCACTAAAACAATCACAGGCCACGACTTCACTCACTTCACGCCATCACCCATTCACGTAGCCACAAACTGCAGCCACACTCACGCCCAACAAACAAATAAAATCAACTCACTCAGCCGGCCACACCACACAGTGCCAAAGATCCCACATCGACCACAAACCTACCTCACGCCATCACCCCTTCACGTAGTCACGCTCAGCAGTATCCACGCATCAAGACCCCCTCACATTACCTCACTCTAACCAACAAAGCCTTGCCTTCATTAACCATAACAAGCCTCACAAACCAAATCCACAGCTTCACGCACAAGCCACCTTATGCCGCTCCCACATCGACCAGCAACACGCTCGCCACCGACCAATAAACAACCCAAAATCAATGGGAAATCACACAGCCCTTCATGTAAAACCCTTACCTCACGTCCCTCGCTTCAATACCCTTCACGTATCCACATCTTTTCAACACGTCATAAACCCTTCACAGCTGCCCCAATTCAGCGCAAATAATCACCCACCACAGCCTTCCATTGCATCCAAAAAAAATTGCACCAAATCAGTCCCTAAACTACCTCAAAACACCCATGACCTGCACGCCTGAATTGCCGTGAAAACTATCCCAAACATCACTAAAAATATGCCCTGAAATTGTCCCAATCCATTGCCGCAAACTGCCCTCAACACAGCCCCCATACTGCCTTCAATTCACACACTAAACAGACCCGAAACAATCCACTTTTACCGTGAAATTGTACCCTAAACTGCCACTGTAAAAACCGCAAATAGTCCATTAATATAGCAAAAATAGTGACTAAAAAACAGCAGCAAAACAGTAGCAAAATGGAGTAAAAACAGCAGCCCAAATAGCGAAACAGCGAGGAAAGAACGTGAACCAGTGAACCGGAAGAGTTGCTGAGTGTTAGCCCTTCCGAAGGCCTTGTGACGCACTTCCAAGAGTCGACATAAAAGGTTAGACCTGAGGGAACCTTTCTTATTTATTCTCATTCATCTTTTAATTATTTATTGAATTTCCTTCGCATGAGAGTCGTTGGTTAATGTGTGTTGTGGCCATTGGATGAATGGAAAATGTGTCGTCTCTTATGGTATATCGGATGGAAACCCAGACATAAGCCGAATCCGAATGGACGGTAGTGCGGTCTGTACTTGGGAAACAACTCCACGTACCACTTGAGCAAACGGAACATCTTTCACTTTATTTTATCTTGTTTGTTTATTATTCGCATGTTATATTCCGCCTTTTACTTTCTGCACGTTACTTGCTTGTGTATTGATGATATAATGCGCATGGGCTTAGTATGTTGGTCTAAAGGTTCTCTATTTTAGGGAAGAAAAGTCTAAAAGGCTACCTTTATGACAATACTTTGCCGCGCCGGACGAAGTATGTTTGGTTGAATGTGAGATATGTTCAATTTAGTATACGAAGTCTTATATTGTTGTCTTTATTTTATATGCATTGTAATGTAATGCGCATGGGCTTAGTATGTTGGTCTAAAGGTTCTCTATTTGAGGGAAGAAAAGTCCAAAAGGCTACCTTTACGTCAATACTTTGCCGCGCCGGACGAAGTGTGTTTGATTGAATGTGAGATATGTTTAATTGAGTATACAAAGTCCTTTATTATTGTCTTTATTTTATATGCATTGTAATGTAATGCGCATGGGCTTAGTGTGTTGGTCTAAAGGTTCTCTATTTGAGGGAAGAAAAGTCCAAAAGGCTACCTTTACGACAATACTTTATCGCGCCGGACGAAGTGTGTTTGATTGAATGTGAGATATGTTTAATCGAGTATACGAAGTCCTATATTGTTGTCCTTACTTTCTCTGCATTGTGATGTAATGCGCATGGGCTTAGTATGTTGGTCTAAAGGTTCCCTATTTGAGGGAAGAAAAGTCTAAAAGGCTACCTTTACGATAATATTTTGCCGCGCCTTTTATTATTCTGTTATTTGCTTTTTGTATGTCATCTCCTTGCATAATCATGCATCATATTGTAATGCGCATGGGCAAATCAAGTTGGATTAAAGGTCCTCCACTCCGAGAGATAAAAATCCTAAGGGCTACCTTTGCCACAATGTTTTGCCGCGCCGGACAAAGCACGTTCGATTGAACGTGAGATACGTTCAATCGGACATTTGAAGTCCTATATAGATGTGGGCATATATTGCATCTCTTTTCTTTCACCTTTATTGTCTATATCTTTTGCATCGCATCATGGCACGTTTATTTTAATGTATAATTGCCTCTTTAGTTATCTCTTTACATCATGCACTTAATTTCCTCTCTTTAATATGCATGCTTGTACAATTATTGTTTATTTGTGTCTCTGTGTTTATCAATATGATGTGTTTATGAAATTATATGTCTGCCGTTATTCCAATTTATTTTTTTTATGCGTGAACTTAGAAGTAGATTATCCTTGGAAATATATGTTGCTTAGGCTTGGTTAGATTATTGCACAAATCATATCATTACAAGTGGCATAAGTAAGGGACCATTCCGAACCCAACGGTTTGAGGTCTTCTCTTGCGAGGGGTGAGTGCGGCCTTAAATAATTTTCCCGATTCACACCGGGTGGTGACTCTATTTTTATTTCTCCGATGTAGTCCCCCGTGGGCTACTCCGTACTCCCAACCGGGCCGCGAGCCTGGAACAGCGTCGCTGATTTCTGTGTCCTACAGTCTGGCGACTCCACTGGGGATAGAGAATCGGCCCCGAAATAATGTCTTGTAATGTTTGGATTTGTGCTTTAGTTGACCGTGTTTACCGTGGGTTGAAAGCAGTTTAATCAAATGCACTTTTTAAGGATAGGTAATGGTTTGGTGTCTTCTTTCATTCACTACCATTCTATAAGGAAAAGCTGTGAATGCAGCTAGATAATCATGTACTCGTAGCTTACTATGATGGACTAATTTGGAGGACTTGTTGTTTATTCCTGTCACCAAGGCGATAAGAGCCTAAGAGGCTTGGTATTTAAGAGAGTTCGCTCCACCCTCCCTCTAGGGAATCTACAATAAGAAATCCATTTGACAGTTAGTCACGTATCATAACTCGTTGGCACGTACCGTAAGGTATAAAAAAGGTGCGCTCACTTGGTCACTCGAACCCTTGAGTGGGGAGACCTAGTTGTGGGCAATCTTTCGCCAGCGAGAGCCTTTGTCTACACTCCCGTAAACCCACACGTAGACCATAGTTGTATGACCAATAGAAACTATTTCCTTGTGCTTGTGTTTAGGGACCATCATCATTTGGATTCAGTTGGACTTCTTGTTAGAAATGCGAACTTGTTGGGCCATTTAAACTGGGATGAGTTTGTATCCTATGACAATTGGGCTAAAAGTTTCTAAAATGTCGATGGGCCACTCTGTTGAAATTGTTTCTTTATGCTTATGCTTAGGACCATCATCATTTTGATTCAGTTGGACTTCTTGTCAGAAATGCGAACTTGTTGGGCCATTTAAACTGGGATGAGTTCGTATCTTATGAAAATTGGGCTAAAAGTTTCTAAAATACCGATGGGCCATTTTGTGTTTAGGCTTCTTATCATTTGAATTTTTTTAGCCATGTTGTCGCAAAAATGTAAACCTGTTGGGCCTTTTTCAACTGGGACAAGTTTGCACCTCGCAATAGCATGATTGAATGCTTTAAAATGATAATGGGCCAACTTATATATTTCATACATCGCACACATCTCATGCACCTCATGCATACACGCATCATGTTAACCCTTGTGTCTAAAAGCCATCTAGATACCCGTTGGGTTGGGGAAGAAGGAGGACTCATCAAAAGACCGTCAGCCAACATGAGTGAGTCAGTTAACGAGGGATCCCATCTGGATCAATTAGAGACCAAAGTAACCAAAATTGCTGAGCAGTTGTAAGTTTTGACCAATGATGTGGCCAGTTTGACCATACCCCGTAACATAAAGTTGTGCAACCAGAATGAAAAGACCATTGGGGAACCTTCAAGGACCAAGCCCACTCCCTCTGAGGTTTCCCCTAGCAGAAACAGACGATTCTCCAATCTTGGTAGACCTTTTTCAAAGGTGTTTGAAGAGCTGAAAAGGCCAGGACTCCTAAATTCCTTAAAGCCTAAACCACTTCCAAACCTTGTGCCACACTACCTCAAGGTGAACCTTTATTGTCACTTCCACCAGCAACATGGCCATGACACCAATAACTGTACCCGCCTTAGGCATGAGATCTAGAACCTCATAGACTCCCACAAAATACCTAACCCTGAGAAAGAGCAACCTAACATACAGAGAAACCCCCTACCTAACTATCACTTCGTCCCACCGCCTACCTACATGATTAAATCCGGCCTACCTAACAGCACTGTCTTCCAAACTCACGACCACCAAGCTTCCCGCATGAGGATATGAGGCAACAATAGTAAAGATGAGATAGAGCAGAAAGGGGAAAGTAAATGGGAAAAATAATTACAGGAGTTAGAGGATCTGATGTCCGGAAAAAGCAAAAAGACAGAAGAAGACAAAGTTGCAAATTATGGGGATTTTTATTTTCCTGATCTCATTCAATTGTGATGTCACATCCATTAATCATAAGACATTGATTTTGTCTACTTGTTCGAATTTTTTTCTTAATAAAAATAAAGACGTTCATTTCATTTACTTGCCTGAGTCTCTACCTTTCAAGAAGACCAAGATAATCATTCAGGAGTTAGCTTCTCAATATATGAGTTTGAAGGGAGGACTATACAAAAGACAAGCAAATGGCATTCAGCTGAAGTGTTTAAAAAAGAAGAAGGCAGTGGAAGTAGTATTGCCGGTGGAAGTTGAGATACAGTCCATGCGGATGTTAGCATAAGCAGAGTTATTGGAGCAAGAATGGGTCCCGCAGAGACTTGGACAGTTGGCATTACTGGATGAGAATAGAATGAAGTCCCTGCATCATATGCAGTTATACCGGAAGAGATCGGCCCGAACATTCGACAAAAGGTGCGTCCTACTAAGATCAGTGAGGGGGATCTAGTACTTAAACTGTCAAAGCCGTCGACAACGGATCCTAAAGGAAAGTTCAGACCTAATTGGGAATGACCCTACATAGTCCAGAAAGTGATGGGAAACGGGGCAGTGAGACTGTCAGACTTAGAAGGGAACGAGTTCACTGAGCCGATCAACGTGGACAAATTGAAGCAATATTTAACCTGAGGAAGAGATGACTGAATAGTCACCAAGGGAATTGGCGGAAAGACCTAACCCAATGGGATAGGAAAATCATTCATGCATGTATGCATACACGTAACGTATTTTGCATTCCTTTTTGTGTTTTTTTTTTTTTGTTTTGTATTCACAGGTTTCAAAGAAGAAAAAGAGAAAGCGGCAAAGGCAAGCCAATCAGAAGCAGCAACAGTACATTGCCATCAGTTTCAGAAATGAATCAGTATCAGTTTCGGGGATGAGTCCCAGGGTTGAGGCCCATATCAGTATCAGTTTCGGGAATGGATCCCAGGGGGCGAAGCCCACATTATCAGTGGTTGAAAGGAAGAATTATGTGGAGTGAGTGAAAAAAAAGAGAAGTCCTTGATGGTTAGGCATATGTTCGGTGATGATATTGTTTGATGTAGGGAGAAATCTTAGAAACGATAAGTGCGAGATGTGCTCTAATCCGATATTCTGAATAGTTGATCTCAGCTAGACTCGCGAGCAGTTGATCACGGGATCTTAGTGGTGGAAGCCTGAGTAGTCGGCAAGATGACTAGTTGAAGAGATGATGGATCAGTGAATGACCGTTTGCCTAGATGTCCATCCTGGTTTACTTATGCTATGATATATGATATGGTTGGAAACAAAGAAAAAGTCTCTGAAAAGAAAAGAAAAAATTGACCGCCTATAACCGATAAGCGTGAAGCTACCCATGGGCGAGTATTAGAACCACCATGAGGAGAAATGCTACCTTAAAGGGTATGTGTGTCGAAAAAAGAGAAAGAAAGAAAAAAGAAGAAAAAAAGAAAAAAGAAAAAAAGAAAGTTCAAAATGAAGAGAAAGAGACAAGAGAAAAAAAGAAGAAAATCATATCATGTTGAGTACGGGAAGTAATCACAGAGTGTGATCAAGACATCTAGGTTGGTTAGACCCACTGATCTGATTCTCCGAGATAAAATCATCGAGTTGGCTTACTTAAGGATTAAGCTGCGAAAGAGCATTGGCACACACACACTAGGAGTCTAGTTCAGATCACTCATGCAGACGATCGGATTTGAGTGTATTAAGTATTTTGAAGGTTCTCTGGTTTCGACACGAAGCATCCGTTGAGGACGAAAATATGTTTAGCTATCAGGACTATCTCGTGAGAGGCAATACAACATGTTGATATGCAATATCACATCAGTATCAGATTGGGGGCGAGGCCCACATTAGTATCAGTTTGAGGGTGAGGCCCGCATCAGTATCAGTTTGGGGGCGAGGCCCGCATCAGTATCAGTTTGGGGGCGAAGCCCGCATCAATATCAGTTTGGGGGCGAGGCCCACATGAGTATCAGTTTGAGGGCGAGGCCCACGTCAGTATCAGTTTGGGGGCGAGGCCCGCATCAATATCAGTTTGGGGGTGAGACCCACATCAGTATCAGTCCAGGGTTGAGGCCCACATCAGTTTGAGGGCGAGGCCCACGTCAGTATCAGTTTGGGGTGAGGCCCATGTTAGTATCAGTTTGGGGGCGAGGCCCACATCAGTATCAGTCCAGGTTGAGGCCCATATCAGTATCTGTCTGGGGCGAGGCCCACATCAGCATTGTCAGTATCAGTTTTTGGGATGAGTCTCGGGGGCGAGGCCCACATCAGTATCAGTCTTGGGGATGAGTCCCAGGGTCAAGGCCCACATCAGCATCAGTATCAGTTTTGGGGATGAGTCCCAGGGTTGAGGCCCACATCATCAATATCAGTTTTGGGGATGAGTCTCAGGGTCGTGACCCACATCAATAGCAGTTTTGGGATGCATACCAGGGTCGAGGCCCACACATATCATCAGCAATTTTGGGGATGAGTCTCAGAGTCGAGGCCCACATCAGTATCAGTTTTGGGGATGAGTCACGGGGGCGAGGCCCACATCAGCATCAGTTTATGGGATGAGTCCTGGGGGCGAGGCCACATCAGCATTGTCAGTATCAGTTTTTGGGATGAGTCTCGGGGGCGAGGCCCACATCAGTATCAGTCTTGGGGATGAGTCCCAGGGTCAAGGCCCACATCAGCATCAGTATCAGTTTTGGGGATGAGTCCCAGGGTTGAGGCCCACATCATCAATATCAGTTTTGGGGATGAGTCTCAGGGTCGTGACCCACATCAATAGCAGTTTTGGGGATGCATACCAGGGTCGAGGCCCACACATATCATCAGCAATTTTGGGGATGAGTCTCAGAGTCGAGGCCCACATCAGTATCAGTTTTGGGGATGAGTCACGGGGGCGAGGCCCACATCAGCATCAGTTTATGGGATGAGTCCTGGGGGCGAGGCCCACATCAGCATCAGTTTTGGGGATGAGTCATAGGGTCGAGGTCCACACATATCATCAGTAATTTTGGGGATGAGTCCCAGGGTCGAGGCCCACATCAGTATCAGCTTGGGGGCGAGGTCCACATCAATATCAGTTTAGAAAGCGTGACCCACATCAGCAGTAGTTTTGGGGATGCATCCCAGGGTCGGGACCCACATCAACAGCAGTTTTGGGGATGCGTCCCAGGGTCGTGACCCACATTGTCAACGTTATCGGGATGTGTCCCAGGGTAGAGGCCCTCATTGTCGGTTACAGTTATCGGGATGCGTCCCAGGGTCGTTGGCCCCCTACATCATCAGTTTTGGGGATACGTCTCAGGGTCGTGACCCAAATTGTCAACATTATCGGGATGCGTCCCAAGGTCGAGGCCCTCGTTGTTGGTTGCAGTTATCGGGATGCTGTTGGAGTTTCTATAGGTCCCAAGATCAAAACTCAAGCATGAATCATAAGTGAATACAACGACGGACGTGCGGAATACTTACATCGAGCGGTTGAGCGACAATTTGGGCAACAAAAATTCGAATTCTGCTCACTTTGTCAAGGAAGTAGGCTGCTGTGAATAGTGTTTGGCGCCCCTTGTCTTCAAGATTTGAAGCTCCAAGCTTCAACATTTGGCTTCCCGGCTCATGGGTATACTTCCCTTATCACCTTGGCATGATCCCGGAGTGTGCTAGCACTCTTGTTTTGCCACAAAACACACTTGCTTCCCTTCCATTTCCTTTGCTTCCATCGGCAGTTCACTGCCTCAAGAACAAGAAGAAATGCGTGAGTGATGAGATGAAGAAGAAGAGGAGAGAGATGAGGGAAATGTGTTATGCGTATTGGTGAATACCAAAAGTGTATCTAATACACTTGAAATGAAATTCATTTCATTTCAAACACATTTGGCTTTAATTGCCAACCACACACATCACTCAAGTCATATCAAGTCAACTCAATCAAGTTGTCAAGTCACATCACTCAAAGTGACAAGTGATTTGACGCTTGATGCGACTAATGATTTGACGCTTGATTTGACGAGCCGCTCTCGAATTCGAAATGCGAATGCGCTCGTAAATATTCTCGGGCTCGGATTCGCTAATTCTAAATTAACGAATTTTCCGTCGCGTCGTAATTAAATGATTACGCCTAGCGAAATCACTATTCACGTCGCTAACGAATTAATTCTAAATTAATCCGCTCGCCCGAATTAAAATCTAATTTTAATTCCGCGTCGAAATCCAATTTCGTTTAATATATCAAATATATTAATTAATCGATTAATTCCAAATTAATCATTCTCTCTCTTTAAATTGATATTTTATCCCAGATAAAATATCTCTGTAATTAATCCCAGATTAATTTTCTCTCTCATCATATTAATCCCAGATTAATAAAAGTGCGAGTCATACGTCATCGGTGAATCTTTGGGAAGCGACCCATGAGATCCCCGGATATGTTGGCAGTCAAATCGGTCATCGGACTATCCGAACACGTGAGTACCAAGTACTACGTTTTACCGATTTACTAGACAAGGTTGGCTTCTAGCAAAGCACCAAGTCTTCCCAATTCTCCGGACATATTCTTATAAGAATATTTAAGATCTGTATCAAGCGTAGTATACGATTGTATTGTGTGTATCGGCCCAGTATCGGATCAGTCAGTGCTAGGGCTGGGGCTGGATAAGTGTCTACCCCGTCCGAAGCACATATCGGATGCCTGGTAAATAGTCTCTATAATCGGATATTCATGACCTGGTCACAATATCCCGATTGGTTGCGCAACACTCAAGAGCACTAGTACCGTATCCTGCGTGACATCATCTCCAATATGACTGAAGTGATACTTCCGTCTTGACATCACACCCAATACACTACGACTCTCTGATAAACCCAGAAGTGGTGTACGCAGAACCGGTTAAAGCCCTGTACCACCAAGACCAAAGTCTATCGATTATCGTAAGTATTAGCGATGTAAGTCTCAGGTTAAGACTATACACACCTACCTTGATTTCGGCCTCCCATAGACACATAGTCATAATACCAATGGGATTCCGAAGGGTCTATCCAGAGCGAAGCTGTTTCCCGTACCATCGGTGAAACACGACCTCCTATCGCACTTGCATAAGTATCCAATACTTAAATATATGAGAACTATGCCGTTGTGCCCTCACAACGCGCACAAGTGCAATACTAGCCTATTCCGCATTATCGATGTCCAGTCTCGATAATACTCCGGCTAGGGATATTTAATGATTAATCCTTCGGGACTGATACTGTCTCATATCATTCTCAGTCCAGGAACTAATCATAGGGACCTCTCTTCATTTATATATCTATGGTGATCTAATCACAAATGATGAGAGTGCAATTTCCTTGTCACATAGTTAATTTGCTACAACAACACAATGATCTGTGCAAATAGTGACGCTATGGGTCATTTTGTCCAACAATCTCCCACTTGGCACATAGCGAGTCACTCAAGTGTCCCACACCCGAACTATGTACGGTTCGCTCAAATTGCTGAGGAAAGATTTTCGTCAGCGGATTTGCTTGATTATCGTCTGACGCGATTTATACGATCATCACATCGCCACGATGTATGATCCGAACGAATCAGATGATATAGAAGTATATATCTGGATCGTCGATGAGACCTTTAATTCCTTAGCCTGTGCTGACGCCTAGCTCAGCTGCTAACAGAACTATATCTAATCTAATTAGATTTATTTTCGATCCAAATGGCTTCTATTGCTGCCTCAGCTGCAGCAATAATCCGCATTTGTTGTTTATTCGGCAACAGTTATCTTGCTCGGAATATTTCCAGCTCACTGTCCCGTGTACAAACTTAATAGTACCGTATTATTAATCGTTTGGAAACTTGCAGCAGTGATCCCAGTCACTTCAAGTTCTCCTTCTCCATAGTTTAAGACAGCATCTTTAGTTCTCTAAGATACTAACAGATGTTCTTAACTTCAATCCAGTGACTATCACTTGGATTGACTGATTGTGACTATATGCTCGAAGCGTATGAGACACCAGGTTACGTACATTTTCAATGTACAATTTCTCAGAGAGTGTTAACAACTCCAAATCTAGCCCAGTAGATCTTTATTCCTTGAATAAAGGTTGTTACTCCAAGAATTCTACGGAGAATTTCTATGAAAGAATATCTATGAAAGCCAAGCTTTCACCAATTGCTTTATTGGGAATTTCACTGTCAGTGCGCTCTCCCACTAACCTCCTTATATACACAAGAATCATTTCGTTTTGAATTAAATCATAAACCATTATGATTACATCAAAACGACAATTCCAGAACCTATGCTTGCTTCAATCCAAACATGGATCGAATAACCTGCAAACCTTGTTTGCTTGTTATGGTACGACAAAACCGACAGGATGTTATAAACATCCTCCGAAAGGTTTCCTTTTCAGGAAAGCGATTTTCCCGTAAAGCTGTCATATTTCATAAATGAAATACGCAGCTTTAGCAAGCATTATCCAAATGGATTAACATGGCAACAGTTAAAAGGTTGAATCGTAATCAACACAATGTTGATAACGATACCTTTCCATCACAAGCCCAGCTTTGTACGTTGGTACGTTGCCATCCATGTATGTCTTCCTTGAAGACTTATAAAGTACCAATAGGCACAATGCCTTGTGGTACATCAACTAGTATCCAAACTTGTTGATATACATGGAATCCATTTGGACTCATGGACACTTTGTCATAATAGGGAGTCGATACCTTGTATCACTTCCTCATACGTAGTCAGTGGTATACCTTAAAAGATTAACATCTTTATGAGGTGAGATCAGAAACCCATACCCTAGGTTGTTTTCTGACTCTCTCCGATCTACGCGGTTCTTGTGTATTCGAAGATTAATGGTATAATTCATCATTGATGAACTATATGTGTTCCATTAAGGATTTCGTGCCTCGAACAGTATTACTCCAATTTTCATCGAGTATCACCATCCTCCCACTGACCACTGCATATCGGTATTCCTCTTAGGAAAACCGCATGGTGAGCAACAATCATATTGTTCTCATGTGAGATTTATAAGTACTATACTTATGGTTTCCTTTGGATAACCAATTTGGCACTTATCCAATTTGGGTCTTTTAGTTTGGTATCATCCAAACGTTATGCCTGGCATACCCAAATTACTAGAAATGAGAAACCCGTTTCTTTCCTGTTCATATCCTATATGATATCTGTCAAACAGATTTATATGGAACCTTATTCTAAATAAGTTTTGCACTGTTAATACATATCCTTTAGAAGAAATAGTAGCTCAGAGCGACTCGTGATAAACCATATCATGTCCAACAAAATTGGTTTTTGGTTCGGACACACCGTCTAACTGACGTGTCTCGGGAGGAGTCCTCATCTGAAAGAATACGTACTCTTTCATGTACGTATGAAACTTACTGCTTAAGTATTTTCCATTACGGTCTTACCGTGGCGGAATAATACTATAGCCGATCTGTTTATTTACTTCGTGTCGAAACTCAAAAGTTTCCGATCTGTGTTCTTCAAAAGAAACACATAACCATAACGTGATGCCACATCCGTTAAGGTCACGAAATATTCATGTTCACATCTAGCCTAGCTAGATATGGGCCCACTAACTTCACCATGAATAGGGCTAACAGATCGGTGGCCCTTATACTATTACCAAGTAAATAGTGTTTTAGGTACTTTACCTAATAAACTAGATTCGTAGACTTTATTTGAATAGTCAAATCAGTCCTAGTACCCACTCTTCAAAAGTGTGGATATACGAGTCTCGTTTAATTGTGTCCTAGACAACAATGCCACAAATAAGTCTCTATTGATCAAATCAATTTGAGCTATTTATTTGTCATTTTATATGTTTGAGATTTTATTATATTCAAAATATAAATTCTGTTATTTACATCTAATGTATTTATCTCAGTATCATCTTTATATAATAAAACACTTAGTGTTCTAGAATATAAAGGTTTATCCACAATGGATTAAACACTGATATAGAGATAATGTCTCTAGTCAAACTAGTTACATTATAACAGTTCCTAATTTAAGTACACACCCAAAGGGTAGTTCCTAAACTTAGGTATCTACGGTCGAAACAGCGACTTTCGTCCCGTTTCCGATTCGCAGAGAAATCTCGGCTTGAAGTCAGTATCCAGCTCAAAGCAGATTCTGAACATCAATACATATATTTTATGTACCACACTAAGTATTTAAAATCTAATTTCAATACTAGTAGTGAACATAACTTTGACAAACATTTTTAAAGTCAGAGCCTTGCCCTTTCTTTAATTCCTTCGTGTCTGCCATATCCAAATGGTAGTCACTTTGGGATATGTCAATTATTTTTCAATATTTCACAAACCTTAGGCCAAGCCTTGGGTTTAGAATATCGAAACGATGTGCACCTCGTGCTACATGCCCAATTGCAAACTTTGACTTTTCTCCTCTAGAATAGTCAATTAATTCTCTAAGAATTATAATTGCAATTTAATACTTTTAATCTAAAATTAGATTTATGACAAGTATATTAATTAAGCATTAAAGTCATCATCACATAAATCTTCCAAAGATTTTATGCTCTACTTATTTGCTTAATTATGGCCTAGGTATAATAAGTTATTTTATCAAATAAAGTAACCTATTATTTATTCCCAATTGAAAATTAAATCATTTAAAACATTTAATCCAAGATTATATATTTAAATATTCAACTTTTCAATTCTTTCTTGATTCAATAGTCCAACTATTTAATCAATTAATAAGGTACTATTTATTATAATGATTACAATAATCCAAATTTAATCAACTATAATTTTAATATTGATTACTATAATCTAATTATAAAATCAACTATCATTTTAATTCAATTATATTGATTACTATATCCAATTATAAAATCAACTATATATTGAATGAGTTTGTATATAGTCCAACTATATATATTTTAAACAACATAAAATATTAGTCCAACTAATACTTTTGATTAATATGACGAGTAAAATAGATGAGCGCGTTTAGCGAGTATCGAACGAATGTTGCAAATTCAATACTTGCCTCCCACTATTTTTCGTCGAGCCTCTAACCCTCTGTCGAGTACTCGGGAAACCGTGTTTCCTAGTGGGCTAGGATCCCGTTAAATATCACACAATCTTGACTTTGGCCAACAAATTGTATGATAATTAACTAGGTAGATCTCGAAGATCAATTGGATCTCATCCAACTCCTAGATCCAGTAGGTGGACATCCAAGTCCCAAACATATATCTTATATATGCCTATACATCGAATGTATACCCTAACCTTTTTCCTCTGAATCAACTAGGCCTTGGCTTTGGCACAACAAACCTAGTGATCCCAGTCAAGCGCGGACCCATTGACATGGAAGCTTCGTAATCAATGTCAATGGACAAGAAGTGGTCTTGACTTTGGCCAACAAACCACAACTTGGACACGACACCGATATGGAACAAAGCCTCGTGATTAAAACACATCTTCGACGGACAAGGGCTTGACTTTGGCCAACAACCCCTGCCAATCTCGGATCTGAGCAAGAATCACTCAATGGAAGGAAAATAAAAAACGCTTGATATTTAACGAGGGTTTTTCGCGTGCAAATTGGCAACCAATTTATTATCTTTGTTAAGGTCTCATCATCATACACCCTTAAACATGCATTCTAAACACATAATAAAGCGCATATGATAAAATAATAATGATATGCGGATGGATATTTTACACATTGATCCTAGATCAAATCTCTCACTTTCTCACTCCGCTAGCACAAAATTTTCTTCTACCCGTTACACTACACTTCTAAAGAAACCTCATTTACATTGAGGGGAATAGGTGAGAAGAGAATACAAAGAATAGGAGGTGATAAGGCTGGACACGCAGGTCCAATTAATAAATCGAATTTATTACAACAATTTCTAAAATTGCCCCACCCATCTAATATCCATCCGATATACATTATTCATGCATCACAACCATGTATTCACTCAAGCATGTTATCAATCAATCTAATCCAATTAATTAATCTTGATAATTAGTGATCATCCAATGTTCAAACAACGATTTGATTTTGTTCGAGTCAAACTCGTTTTTGCGAATAAGTACTTAAAGTACAATTCTAGAATTAAATTAAACTACACAATTAAATCCAATTCAATTTGTATTTAATTCTAATTCACTATTTAATTCCAAATTAAATAACACACTTTATTAATAAACCTTTTCGACTTAAATTCCAAATTTAATCGTACGGGTCTCAAAGCCCGATTAATATCCAATATTAATTTAATTAAAGTCTAATGGGCTTTTAATTAATTTCTTAAGGCGTGGACTTTTGGTCAACTCGGGTCAAACCCGCAACCAAAGTCCAATCCGGGATTTACCCCATAAGCCTTTAAATTAATTTTGGCCCATTAGGCCCAATTAAACTTTAAAGGTCCATTAAGTCGCATTTGGGCTTTATGGATGCGGTTTTGGGCCCAATTGGATCCAACCAATTTGCCTTAACCAACTTTGTACAACAAAGCCCAATAAGCCCAATAACAACAATTCAAGCTCAATTTCCAAAATTAGCCCAATTAATTAAATTACACAAATCCAATTTCGCAATTTAATTACCTAAAGTGTATATCATGATTAATCACCCAAATTAACATTTCTAAAACATCAATTCACACAATAATCATGCTCATTATCATCATCATATGTCCAACACATTTTGATTAAAATCAAACCCATTACATGCTCTTTAAGTCTCGGCCAAGGAGGAGGATTTTATCCGATTGGTTTCAATCCAATTAATCCCACAATCGACATTAAATCAACATCCTAATTGATTCTAACTCATCCAATGAATCAAAAAATCAAAATTACCAAGATTTAGGGCATACTCTATTCGGCCACACATCAAAATTGGGAAATTTGTTCCAAACAATATTTAATCAAATTGATCCAACCAATCATCAATTAAACATGTATTAAGCATACTTAATCATCCAATTTCATAATTGCATGCTCAAATCAATTTTACCCAATTTCAAGTTTCATGACATACTTGGCAATTTGGGGATTTTACGTCCGAATCGAATTCAATCCAATTGATTCCGCAATCGACATCAAATCATATTCCCGAATGATTTCCAACACATCCAATTGTCAAAAATCAAAAATCCCAAGACATTAAAATCATGTATCAAATTCGGCCAAGGGTGAAAATTGGGGGAAAAATGATCCAATCAAATTTTCTTGAAATTGACTCAATCAATCTTCAATTCAAACACAATTAAGCATACAAATCCATCCAATTTAATTTATCATGCTCAAAATCAAGTTTGCCCAAATTTAGCCCTAACTTTTTCATGCTTTTAACCTAAGCTCTTGATGCCATTGTTGGAGTTTCTATAGGTCCCAAGATCAAAACTCAAGCATGAATCATAAGTGAATACAACGACGGAAGTGCGGAATACTTACATCGAGCGGTTGAGCGACGATTTGGGCAACAAAAATTCGAATTCTGCTCACTTTGTCAAGGCAGTGGGCTGCTGTGAATAGTGTGGCGCCCTTGTCTTCAAGATTTGAAGCTCCAAGCTTCAACATTTGGCTTCCCGGCTCATGGGTATACTTCCCTTATCACCTTGGCATGATCCCGGAGTGTGCTAGCACTCTTGTTTTGCCACAAAACACACTTGCTTCCTTCCATTTCCTTTGCTTCCATCGGCAGTTCACTGCCTCAAGAACAAGAGAAATGCGTGATGAGAGATGAAGAAGAAGAGGAGGAGAGAGAGGAGGGAAATGTGTTATGCGTATTTGGTGAATACCAAAAGTGTATCTAATACATGAAATGAAATTCATTTCATTTCAAACACATTTGGCTTTAATTGCCAACCACACACATCACTCAAGTCACATCAAGTCAACTCAATCAAGTTGTCAAGTCACATCACTCAAAGTGACAAGTGATTTGACGCTTGATGCGACTAATGATTTGACGCTTGATTTGACGAGCCGCACTCGAATTCGAATGCGAATGCGCTCGTAAATATTCTCGGGCTCGGATTCGCTAATTCTAAATTAACGAATTTTCCGTCGCGTCGTAATTAAATGATTACGCCTAGCGAAATCACTATTCACGTCGCTAACGAATTAATTCTAAATTAATCCGCTCGCCCGAATTAAAATCTAATTTTAATTCCGCGTCGAAATCCAATTTCGTTTAATATATCAAATATATTAATTAATCGATTAATTCCAAATTAATCATTCTCTCTCTTTAAATTGATATTTTATCCCAGATAAAATATCTCTGTAATTAATCCCAGATTAATTTCTCTCTCATCATATTAATCCCAGATTAATAAAAGTGCGAGTCATACGTCATCGGTGAATCTTTGGGAAGCGACCCATGAGATCCCCGGATATGTTGGCAGTCAAATCGGTCATCGGACTATCCGAACACGTGAGTACCAAGTACTACGTTTTACCGATTTACTAGACAAGGTTGGCTTCTAGCAAAGCACCAAGTCTTCCCAATTCTCCGGACATATTCTTATAAGAATTTAAGATCTGTATCAAGCGTAGTATACGATTGTATTGTGTGTATCGGCCCAGTATCGGATAGTCACGTGCTAGGGCTGGGGCTGGATAAGTGTCTACCCCGTCCGAAGCACATATCGGATGCCTGGTAACATAGTCTCTATAATCGGATATTCATGACCTGGTCACAATATCCCGATTGGTTGCGCAACACTCAAGAGCACTAGTACCGTATCCTGCGTGACATCATCTCCAATATGACTGAAGTGATACTTCCGTCTTGACATCACACCCAATACACTACGACTCTCTGATAAACCCAGAAGTGGTGTACGCAGAACCGGTTAAAGCCCTGTACCACCAAGACCAAAGTCTATCGATTATCGTAAGTAGCGATTAGCGATGTAAGTCTCAGGTTAAGACTATACACACCTACCTTGATTTCGGCCTCCCATAGACACATAGTCATAATACCAATGGGATTCCGAAGGGTCTATCCAGAGCGAAGCTGTTTCCCGTACCATCGGTGAAACACGACCTCCTATCGCACTTGCATAAGTATCCAATACTTAATATATGAGAACTATGCCGTTGTGCCCTCACAACGCGCACAAGTGCAATACTAGCCTATTCCGCATTATCGATGTCCAGTCTCGATAATACTCCGGCTAGGGATATTTAATGATTAATCCTTCGGGGACTGATACTGTCTCATATCATTCTCATCCAGGAACTAATCACAGGGACCTCTCTTCATTTATATATCTATGGTGATCTAATCACAAATGATGAGAGTGCAATTTCCTTGTCACATAGTTAATTTGCTACAACAACACAATGATCTGTGCAAATAGTGACGCTATGGGTCATTTTGTCCAACAGATGCGCCAGGTCGGTGACCCACATTTGTCAGTGTATGGGATGCATCCAGGATCAAGGCCCCCGTTGCGGTTGTAGTTATCGGGATGCGTCCTAGGGTCGTGACCCACAGTGTCAGCGATATTGGGATGCATCTAGGGTCGAGGCCCCCCGTTGTCGGTTGCTGCCGTTATTAGGAGCGTTCCCAGATCGAGGTTCCACTACGTCATCAACTCAGCTAGAAGGCATGCAGACAAGTCACCCGTGGGGTCGGAGCTGGCGAGCCAGTGGTAATAAAAATGCATTGCCAATACTTTATAGGATGGTCTTGTCACACACTGCCAGTCCCATCAAAGTGGGGAGATGTAGCCTGTATTGGTATGTAAGTCCCTATGATGACTCTCATTTGAGACACTACTTTTAATCACGGAAGACGCACGGAAACAGACGTTGGAAGGGAAAAGTCAGAAATCAGTATTTTGTTGGCTTTTATTCGCTTGTTTAGCTTCGGGTTTGCTTGTTGGACCTCTGTTTTAAAACACATTCTTAGCCCAAAACCCCCCCAAGACACACACCAAGCCCATCTCACCCAAGCCCAATCCAACAAATTAAATTAAAACCAATTAAATTGAAAATAAATTAAAATAAATCTAAATAATCACATTACCTAATTAAAACAAATCAAATCAAATCAAATAAATCCATTCCTAATTTGAACAAATCACCTCCCTAATTTAATTAGATGCTTTCCTTGTGAGATACTAATTAGAAATATTCCCCCCATAATTGTTTGATTCCTTTCCTATTCACACAAAGAGAACCCTAGCCTTTGTCTATAAAAGAAACACAAATTCACCCATTGCCCTCTCCACTCTCACGGTAAAAACACAAAAAGAAAAGAAACCCTAATCCATTCTCTCTCGCCTCTCTGAAAACCAACATCAAAGAAACCCTAAAACACATATCTCTTCCTTAAGCCCTCTCTCTCTCTCGGCAAACAGATCAGACCGACACTAACCTGCCATAAGATGCAAAAATCGTAAACTTTATACACCACTAAAACAATCACAAGCCACGACTTCACTCACTTCACGCCATCACCCATTCACGTAGCCACAAACTGTAGCCACACTCACGCCCAACAAACAAATAAAATCAACTCACTCAGCCGGCCACACTACACAGTGCCAAAGATCCCACATCGTTCACAAACCTACCTCACGCCATCACCCCCGTCACGTAGTCACGCTCAGCAGCATCCACGCATCAAGACCCCCCCACATTACCTCACTCTAACCGAAAAAGCCTTGCCTTCATTAACCATAACAAGCCTCGCAAACCAAAGCCACAGCTTCACGCACAAGCCACCTTACGCCCCTCCCACATCGACCAGCAACACGCTCGCCACCGACCAATAATAACCCAAAACCACGGGAAATCACACAGCCTTCACGTAAGCCCCTTGCCTCACGTCCCTCGTTTCAACAACCCTTCACGTATCAACATCTTTTCAACACGTCATAAACCCTTCACAGCTACCCCAATTCAGCGCAAATAATCACCCCCACCACAGCCTTCCATTGCATCCAAAAAAAACTGCACCAAATCAGTCACTAAATTTCCTCAAAACACCCCTGACCTGCACGCCTGTATTGCCATGAAAACTATCCCAAACATCACTAAATATCTGTCTTGAAATTGTCCCAATACACTGCCGCAAACTGCCCCAAACTGCCTTCAATTCACACACTAAACAGACCTGAAACAGTCCCTTTTTACCGTGAAACTGCACCCTAAACTGCCACTGCAAAAACCAAAAACAGTCCCTTAATATAGTAAAAACAGTGACTAAAAAAAAGTAGCAAAATGAAGTAAAAACAGCAGCCCAAACAGCGAAACAGCGAGGAAAGAATGTGAACCAGTGAACCGGAAGAGTTGTTAAGTGTTAGCCCTTCCGACGGCCTTGTGACGCACTTCAAGAGTCGACATAAAAGGTTAGACCTGAGGGCACCTTTCTTATTTATTCTCATTCATTTTTTAATGATTTATTGAATTTCCTTCGCATGAGAGTCGTTGTTAATGTGTGTTGTGGCCATTGGATGAATGGAAAATGTGTCGTCTCTTATGGTATATCGGATGGAAACCCAGACGTAAATTCCGTAGTCGAATCCGAATGGACGGTAAGTGCGGTCTGTACTTGGGAAACAACTCCACGTACCACTTGAGCAAACGGCACATCTTTC
This sequence comes from Zanthoxylum bungeanum, assembly GCA_019454045.1. Classification (NCBI taxonomy): domain Eukaryota; kingdom Viridiplantae; phylum Streptophyta; class Magnoliopsida; order Sapindales; family Rutaceae; genus Zanthoxylum; species Zanthoxylum bungeanum. The sequence continues at coordinate 156,009 of SKCR01039096.1, read as the reverse complement.
ACTTTATTTTATCTTGTTTGTTAATTATTCACATTTTATATTCCGTCTTTTACTTTTCGCACGTTACTTGCTTGTGTATTGATGATATAGTGCTCATGGGCTTAGTATGTTGGTCTAAAGGTTCTCTATTTGAGGGAAGAAAGGTCTAAAAGGCTACCTTTACGACAATACTTTGCCGCGCCAGACAAAGTATGTTTGGTTGAATGTGAGATATGTTCAATCGAGTATACGAAGTCCTATATTGTTGTCTTTATTTTATATGCATTGTAATGTAATGCGCATGTGCTTAGTATGTTGGTCCAAAGGTTCTCTATTTGAGGGAAGAAAAGTCCAAAAGGCTACCTTTACCGATAATACTTTGCCGGGCCAGACGAAGTGTGTTTGATTGAATGTGAGATATGTTTAATTGAGTATACAAAGTCCTTTATTATTGTCATTATTTTATATGCATTGTAATGCAATGCACATGGGCTTAGTGTGTTGGTCTAAAGGTTCTCTATTTGAGGGAATAAAAGTCCAAAAGGCTACTTTTACGACAATATTTTGTCGTGCCGGGTGAAGTGTGTTTGATTGAATGTGAGATATGTTTAATCGAGTATACGAAGTCCTATATTGTTGTCCTTACTTTCTATGCATTGTGATGTAATGCGCATGGGCTTAGTATGTTGGTCTGAAGGTTCCCTATTTGAGGGAAGAAAAGTCTAAAAGGCTACATTTACGATAATATTTTGTTGCGCCTTTTATTATTCTGTTATTTGCTTTTTGTATGTCATCTCCTTACATAATCATGCATCATATTGCAATGCGCATGGGCAAATCAAGTTGGATTAAAGGTCCTCCACTCCGAGAGATGAAAAGCCTAAGGGCTACCTTTGCCACGATGTTTTGCCTCGCCGGACAAAGCACATTCGATTGAACGTGAGATACGTTCAATCGGACATTTGAAGTCCTATATAGATATGGGCATATGTTGCATCTCTTTTCTTTCACCTTTATTGTCTATCTTCTTTTGCATCGCATCATGGCACATTTATTTTAATGTATAATTGCCTCTTTAGTTATCTCTTTACATTATGCACTTAATTGCCTCTCTTTACTATGCATGCTTGTACAATTATTGTTTATTTGTGTCTCTGTGTTTATCAATATGATGTGTTTATGAAATTATATGTCTGCCGTTATTCCAATTTATTTTTTTTATGCATGAACTTAGAAGTAGATTATCTTTGGAAATATATGTTGCTTAGGCTTGGTTATATTATTGCACAAATCATATCATTACAAGTGGCATAAGTAAGGGACCATTCCGAATCCAACGGTTTGAGGTCTTCCCTTGCGAGGGGTGAGTGCAGCCTTAAATCATTTTCCCGATTCACACCGGGTGGCGACTCCATTTTTATTTCTCCGGTGTAGTCCCCCGTGGGCTACTCTGTACTCCCAAACGGGCCGCGAGCCTGGAACAGCGTCGCTGATTTCTGTGTCCTACACCAAGTTTCGGCCATAGAGAAAAAAGAGAGTGAGTGAATTTTTTTTTAATTTCCAAAATCAAGTAAGTAAAATACCAATTACCAAAAGTTAGTAAAAGGTCTTTCACTCATCAATAAAACAAGCTTGTGTGTTTCACAAGTTTTCAACAACCCAACCACTTCCATCAACCAAAAGTAGATGAGATGGACTAGGTGATGTGCCTTGTGTAGGCCCCACTTGATTCAAAATCTGAGTGGGCCCCTCGAACACATCCCGGGCTTGGGTTCGTTAATTCCGAATTAACGAATTTTTCGTTGTGACGTAATTAAATCAAATTTAATTAAATAATTATGCCTAGCAAAATTACTATTCATGTCGCTCGCGAATTAGTTCTAAATTGATTCATTCGCCCGAATTAAAATCCAATTTTAATTCTGTTATGAAATCTAATTTCATTTAATATATCGAATATATTATTTTATCGATTAATTCCAAATTAATCGCTATCTCTCTATTAATTGAATTTTGTCCCAGATAAAATTCTTCGTAATTAATCCTAGATTAATTTTCTCTCTCTTCTAATTAATCCGAGATTAATTATGTTCGAGTCATACTTCATCGGTGAATCTTTGGGAAGCGACCCATGAGATCCCTGGATATGTTGGTAGTAAATCCGGTCATCGGAATATCCAAATACGTGCGTACCTAGTACCATGTTCTTACCGATTTACAAGACATGGTTGGCTTCTAGCAAAGCACCGTGCCTATCCAATTCTCCAGAAATATTCTTTTAAGGAATATGTAATTTGTGTCAGGCGTAGTATACGTAGTATTGCATATTACGATCCAGTATCGGATATCACATGCTAGGCCTGGGGCTGGAATTGTGTCTGCCCCGTACGAAGCATATATCGGATCTCTGGTAACTAGTCTCTATAATCGGATAAGCATGACCTAGTCATATTATCCCGATGACTGCAGTGCATAAGAGTACTAGTTCCGTATCCTACGTGATCATCATCTCCATATGACTGAAGTGATACTTCCATCTTGACATCACACCCAATACACTACGATTCTCAATATACCCAGAAGAGGCGTACACGGAACCTGTTAAAGCCTCGGACGACCAAAACCAAAGTATATTGATTGCCGCAAATATTAGCGATGCAAGTCTCAGGTTAAGACCAAATACACCTACCCTGATTCGGACTCCCATAGATACATAATCCTACTACCAATGGAATTCTGAGGGGTCTATCCAGAGCGAAGCTGTTCCCGTACCATCGGTAAACACAACCTCCTATCACACTTGCATAAGTATCCAATACTTAAATATATGAGAACTATGTCGTTATGCTCCCACAACGCGCACAAGTGCAATACTAGTCTATTCCGTATTATCGATGTCCAGTCTCAATAATACTACGACTATGGATATTTAATGATTAAACCTTTGTGGATTGATACTGTCTCATATCATCTCAATCTAGAACTAATCATAAGGACTTTTATCATTTATATATCCCGGTAATCCAATTACAAATGATAAAAGAGCAATTTCCTTTGCCACATAGTTAATTTGTACAACAACACCATGTTTAGTACAAATAGTGATACTATGGGTCATAATTGTCCAACATAGGAAACTAGGTTTCCCGAGTACTCCACAGAGGGTTAGAGGCTCGCTGAAAAATAGTGGGAGGCTAGTATTAAATTTGTAATTTCATTTAAATACTTGCCAATATGCGCTCTTTTATTTTAATTTATCGTTGTTATAAATATATTAGTTGGACTAATATTTAATATTGATTTCTTTGAACAGTTAGACTGTACAACACAATACTTCATTTGTAGTTGGTTATATAGTTGGACTATAGTAATCATTACATTTGAATGTACCCAAAATCGTTGATTGAATAGTTGGACTATTGTAATCGAGATGGCTGGAAAGATTAGTGTTTGGGACATCATCATGGACGATAATGTCTTTAACGACGTAAATTTTCCAGATTGGGAAATGAATCTCAGGATAGTCCTGGGAGCTGAGAAGTTACTTTATTGGATAGAGAAATCTCTCTGGCCTGAGCCCGGAGTTGAGCAAATAGTAGAACATGAGCTTTAGAAGACTCATCGCGATGATAACTTTATTGTTCAATCTGTTATGCTTACCGCAATGACTCATCAATTTCGCCGTCAGAACAAAGGATTAGATACTTATAGTATGATGTTAAAATTAAAGGATCTTCATAAATCTAACCTTAGATCTTAGAAGTACGAATTGCAAAAGAAGCTCTTTCGTTCGCATATGTCAGAGGGTACATCTGTCGAGCACTAGGTGTCGCAGATGATTGCTGACATCGAACAGCTAGGTTAGCTGGACATTACCTACGAGGTCGAGACTTCCATAGATTTGATCTTATAGTCTCTACTCGAATGCTGGGGCGGGTTCATCTAGAACCAAGAGAAAACTCTTGGAGAGTTAATGGCTATGCTCAAGGAAGTAGAGCCAGAGCTTCCAAAAGGGCAAGAAGCGCAAGACCCATCTTACTTCGACATCCCATAAGGCCAAGGCTTGGCCGAAGGCTTCTGGGGTGTGAAGAAAAAGTGGCAAAGGTAAAATCATCACAGTCTTCTGGGAAGACAAATGACATATTGTTAGGTTTGTTTCTAGGTCCCAAGATCAAACAAGCAATGAAAAACATGTGTGAATACATCAAAGGAGGTAGCGGAATACTCACATCGATCGGTTGAGACGAATCGGCAACAAACAAAATTGATTTTTTTCTTGCAAAAACGCAACTGCAGTTCACTGCCCACAAAATCAGATTTTTGAGTTGAGAAATGGAGCTCCAAGCTTCATCGAATGGTTCCCGGCTCATGGGTGAACTTCCCTACCACCTTCGCAAGTCTCTCGGAGTGCTAGCTCTTCTTGATTTTGCCACAAAATCAAACACATTGCTTCCCAAACTCACACCCAAAACAAGAGAAACCAGTGAGCATTTTCTGCCCATTTGGGCATGAATCATAATGGAGAGAAAGAGGGAAAAGTGTGTAAAGTTAGTGAATCTTTTCCAAAAAGGTTTATATATTTTTCCATAAAATATGTAAAGTATTTACCAAATAAAAATCTAATAATTAAATGGTAAATGCTTCCACCAACTTTCACTATTTCAACCACAACACATCAACTATTCATTTTACTTAATAAAGTGATGTGTGTCTTTAAATCAATCAATCACATCAATCAATCACATCACTCAAAGTGACATTTGATTTGACGCTTGATGCGATGAATGATTTGACGCTTGATGTGACTTGCGTTGCCGCACTCGAATTCGAAATACGAATGCGCTCGCAATCACACTCGGGCTCGGGTTCGCTAATTCTCAATTAGCGAATTTTCCGTCGCGCCGTAATTAAATGATTACGCCTAGCGAATTCACTATTTACGTCGCTAACGAATTAATTCTAAATTAATTCGTTTGCCTGAATTAAAATCTAATTTTAATTCCGCGTTGAAATCTAATTTCGTTTAATATATCGTATATATTAATTTAACGATTAATTCCAAATTAATCATCTCTCTCTCTTTAGACGATATTTTATCCCAGATAAAATATCTCCGTAATTAATCCCAGATTAATTCTCTCTCTCATCAAATTAATCCCAGATTAATAAATGTGCGAGTCATACGTCATCGGTGGATCACTGGGAAGCGACCCATGAGATCCCCGGATATTGGCAGTAAATACGGTCGTCGGAGTATCCGAATCACGTACGTACCAAGTACGTACGTTCTACCAATTTACGAGACAAGGTTGGCTTCTAGCAAAGCACCAAGCCTACCCAATTCTCCGGACATATTCTTATAAGAATATCTAAGGATCTATATCAGGCGTAGTCTACTAAGTATCGTGTATATCGGCCCAGTATCGCATAGTCACGTGCTAGCCTGGGGCTGGATATGTGTCTGCCCCGTACGAAGCACATGTCGGATGTCTGGTAACTAGTCTCTATAATCGGATATACATGACCTTGTCATAATATCCCGATGGCCGGCCAGCACTTAATAGCACTAATACCGTATCCTGCGTGACATCATCTCCACTATGACTAGAGTGATACTTCCGTCTTGACATCACACCCAATACTCTACGATTCTCAATATACCCAGCATTGGCGTACACAGAACCTGTTACAGCCCTGGACGACCTCAACTAAAGTATATTGATTGTCGTAAGCATTAGCGGTGTAGTCTCAGGTTAAGACTATACACACCTACCCTGATGTCGGACTCCCATAGACACATAGTCATAATACCAATGGGATTCCGAGGGGTCTATCAAGAGCGAAGCTGTTTCCCATACCATCGGTGAACACAACCTCCTATTACACTTGCATGAGTATCCAATACCCAATATATGAGAACTATGATGTTGTGCCCTCACAACGCGCACAAGTGCAATACTAGCCTATTCCGTATTATCGATGTCCAGTCTCGATAATACTACGACTAGGGATATTTAATGATTAATCCTTCGCGGACTGATATTGTCTCATATCATTCTCAATCCAGGACTAATCATATGGACCTCTCTTCATTTATACATCTATGGTGATCTAATCACAAATGATGAGAGTGCAATTTCCTTGTCACATAGTTAATTTGTACAACAACACTATGATCTGTACAAATAGTGACGCTATGGGTCATATTATCCAACAATCTCCCACTTGGCACATAGCCAGTCACTCGAGTGTCTAACACCCGAACTATGTACGGTTCGCTCAAATTGCTGAGAAAAGGTTTTTCGTCAGCAGATTTCCATGATTATCGTCTGACGCGATTTATACGATCACCACATCGCCACGATGTATGATCCGAACGAATCAGATGAATATAGAAGTATATATCTGGATCGTCGATGAGAACTTTAATTCTTTAGCCTTGTGCTGACGCCTAGCTCAGCTGCTAACAGAACTATATCTAATCTAATTAGATTTATTATCGACCCAAATGGCTTCTATTGCTGCCTCAGCTGCAGCAATAATCCGCATTTGTTGTTTATTCGGCAACAGTATCTTGCTCGAAAGATTTCCAGCTCACTGTCCCGTTATTCAAACTTGATAGTACCGCAGTATTTAACTGTTTGGAAACTTGCGGTAGTGATCCCAGTCACTTCAAGTTTCTCCTTCTCCATAGTTTTAGACAGCATCTTTAGTTCTCTAAGATACTAATAGATGTCCTTAACTTCAATCTAGTGACTATCACTTGGATTGTCCTGATTGTGACTCCATATGCTCAAAGCATATGAGACACCATATCAAGTACATTTTAAATGTACAATTTCCCAGAGAGTGTTAACAACTCCAAATCTATCCCAGTAGATCTTTATTCCTTGAATAAAGGTTGTTACTCCCCAGAATTCTACGGAGAATTTATATGAAAGCCAAGCTTTCACCAATTACTTTATGGGAATTTCATTATCAGTGCTCTCCCACTAACCTCCTTATATACACAAGAATCATTTCATTGAGTCAAATCATAAACCATTATGATTATTTCAAAACGACAGTTCCAACAACCTAATGCTTGCATCAATCCAAACATGGATCGAATAACCCGCAAACCTTGTTTGTCGGTTATACAAAATCGTCAGGATGTTGAAAACATCCTCTAAAAGGTTTCCTTTTCAGGAAGGCGATTTTGATCTTTAACTGACACATTTCATAAATGAAATATGCAGTATCAACAAGCATCATCAAAATGGATTTACTATGGCAACAGATAAAAGGTTGAATCGTTATTAACACAATGTTGATAACGATACCTTTCCGTCACAAGCCTAGCTTAGTACGTTGGTATGTTTCCATCCATGTATGTCTTCCTTGAAGACGTTTACAGTACTAATAGGCACAATACCTTGTGGTTCAACAACTAGTATCCAAACATAGTTGTTATACATGGAATCCATTTCGACTCATGGCACTTTGCCATAATAGGGAGTCGATACCTTGTATCACTTCCTTAAAAAAAACGTAGTCGGTTGATATACCTCCATAAGATTGACATCTTTATGAGAATGAGATCAGAAACCCATACCCTAGGTTGTTTTCTGACTCTCTCCGATCTATGAGGTCTTGTGTATTCAAAGATTAATGGTATAGTCTCATCCTTGATGAAATATATATGTTCCATTACGGACTTCAGGCCTTGACAGTATTACCCCGATTTTCATCGAGTTTTACTGTCCTCCCACTGAACACTGCATATCGGATTCCTCTCAGGAAAACCGCATGGTGAGCAACAATCATATTGTTCTCATGTGAGATTTATAAGTACTATACTTATGGTTTCCCATTAGGATAACCTATTATGACACTTATCCAATTTGGGTCATTAGTTTGGTAATCCAAACGTTATGCCCGGCATACCCAATTATTAGGAATGAGAACCCTGTTTCTTTCCTGTTCATATCCTATATGATATCTGTCAAACGATTTATATGGAACCTTATTCTAAATAAGTTTTGCACTGTAAATACATATCCGTTGAAGGAAATGGTAGCTCAGAGCGACTCGTGATAAACCTTATCATGTCCAACAAAATTTAGTTTTTGTTCGCACACACCGTCTAACTACTGACGTGTCTCGGAGGAGTCTTATCTGAAAGAATACCATACTCTTTCATGTATGTTTGAAACTTACTGCTTAAGTATTTTCATTACGGTCTTACCGTGACTGTATAATACTATAGTCGATCTGTTTTATTTACTTCGTGTCGAAACTCTAAAAGTTCCCGATTTGTGTTGTTCAAAAGAAACACATAACCATAACGTGATGTCACATCCGTTAAGGTCACGAAATATTCATGTTCACATCTAGCTAGCTAGATATGGGCCCACTAACTTCACCATGAATAGGGCTAACAGATCGGTGGCACTTACACTATTACCAAGTAAACAGTGTTTTAGGTACTTTACCTAACAAACTAGATTCGTAGACTTTATTTGAATAGTCAAATCAGTCCTAGTACCCACTTTTCAAAAGTGCGGATATACGAGTCTTGTTTAAATCTGTCCTAGACAACAATGCCACATATAAGTCTCTACTTGATCAAATCAATTTGAGCTATTTATTTGTCATTCTATATGTTTGAGATTTTAATTATATTCAAAATATAAATTATGTTATTCACATCTAATGTGTTTATCTAATATCATCTTTATATAATGAAACACTTTAGTGTTCTAAAATATAAAGGTTTATCCACATGGATTAAACACTGATATAAAGATAATGTCTCTAGTCAACTAGTTACCTTATAACAGTTCCTAATTTAAGTACACACCCGAAGGGTAGTTCCTAAACTTAGGTATCTACGGTCGAAACACAGCGACTTTCGTCCCGTTTCCGATTCGCAGAGCAATCTCAGCTTGAAGTCAGTATCCTGCTCAAAGCAGATTCTGAACATCAATACATATATTTTATGTACCACACTAAGTATTTAAAATCTAATTTCAATACTAGTAGTGAACATAACTTTGACAATCATTTTTAAAGTAAGAGTCTTGCCCTTTCTTTAATTCCTTCGTGTCTGCCATATCCAAATGGTAGTCACTATGGGATATGTCAATTATCCTTTTCAATATTTCACAAACTTTTGGCCAAGCCTTGGGTTTTAGAATATTGAAAAATTGTGCACCTTGTGATACATGCCCATTGCAAACTTTGACTTTTCACCTCTAGAATAGTCAATTAATTCTCCAAGAATTATTTATTGCAATTTTAATACTTATTAAATCTAAACATAGATTTTTGACAAGTATGTTAAATAAGCACTAAAGTTTCATCACATAAATCTTCCAAAGATTTACGCTCTACTTATTTGCTTAATTTTGGGCGTAAGGTATAATAAGTTATTTTATCAATAAAGTAACCTATTATTTATTCCCAATTTGAAAATTAATCATTTAAAATATTTTAATCCCAGATTATATTTTAAATATCCAACTTTTCAATTCTTCTGATTCAATAGTCCAACTATTTAATCAATTATTAGTGGTACATATATTATAATGATTATAATAGTCCAACTATATAATCAAATATAATCCAAATTAATTAACCTCAATTAAATTGATTACTATAATCCAATTATAAAATCAACTGTAAACTGAAATTAATTAATTCAAAGATATTGATTAATATAATCCAATTAGATATAATCAACTATAATACAGTCCAACTGTTTATTAAAACAACATTAAGTATTAGTCCAACTAATACTTTTAATATATGACGAGTGATATTTGTTTGAGCGCGTATGGCGAGTAATTGAACGAATCCGATTATATAATCAAATATAATCCAAATAATTAACCTCAATTACATTGATTACTATAATCCAATTATAAAATCAATTGTAAACTGAAATTAATTAATTCAAATATATTGATTAATATAATCCAATTATATATAATCAACTATAATACAGTCCAACTGTTTATTAAAACAACATAAGTATTAGTCCACTAATACTTTTAATATATGACGAGTGATTTTTTTTTCAGCGCGTATGGCGAGTAATTGAACGAATATTGCAAATTCAATTCTTGCCTCCCACTATTTTTCGTCGAGCCTCTAACCCTCTGTCGAGTACTCGGGAAACTAAGTTTCCTAGTGGGCTAGGATCCCGTTAAATATCACACAATCTTGACTTTGGCCAACAAATTGTATGATAATAACTAGGTAGATCTCTAAGATCAATTGGATCTAATCCAATTCCTAGATCCAGTAGGTGGACATCCAAGTCCTAAACATATATCCTATATATGCCTATATATCCAATATATACCCTAACCTTTTTCCTCTGAATCAACTAGGCTTGGCTTTGGCACAACAAACCTAATGATCCCAGTCAAGCGCGGACCCATTGACCATGGAAGCTTCGTAATCAATGTCGATGGACAAGAAGTGGTCTTGACTTTGGCCAACAAACCACAACTTGGACAAGACACCAATATGGAACAAAGCCTCGTGATTCAAACACATCTTCGACGGACAAGGGCTTGACTTTGGCCAACAACCCATGCCAATCTAGGATCTTGAGCAAGAATCACTCAATGGAAGGAAAAGACGCATGATATTTGATGAGGGCTTTTCGCGTGCAAATTGGCTACCAATTTAATTATCTTTGTTAAGGTCTCATCATCATACACCCTTAAACATGCATTCTAAATACATAATAAAGCGAGTATGAAATAAATAATAATGATATGCGGATGGATACTTACATTGATCCTAGATCAAATCTCTCCCTTTCTCACTCAGCTAGCACTTGTATTACTTCTAACCCGTTACACTACACTTCTAAAGAACCTCATTTACATTGAGGGGAATAGGTGAGAAGAGAATACAAAGAGAATAGAGGTGATAAGGCTGGACACGCAGGTCCAATTTAATAAATCGAATTTATTACAACAATTTCCAAAATTGCCCCACCCGACTAATATCCATCCGATATACATTATTCATTCATCACAACCACGTATTCACACATAAGCATGCTATCAATCAATCTAATCAAATTAATTAATCTGATAATTATGTGATCATCCAATGTTCAAACAACGATTTGATTTTGCTCGAGTCAAACTCGTTTTTGCGAATAAGTACTCAAAGTACGAATTCTTGAATTAAATTAAACTACATCATTAAATCCAATTTAACATGTATTTAATACTAATTCACTATTCAATTCCAAATTAAATATTACACTTTATTTAATAAACCTGTAACGACTTAAATTCCAAATTTAATCGCTTCGGGTCTCAAAGCCCGATTAACGTCCAACGTCAATTCAATTCAAGTCTAATGGGCTTTAATTAATTTCTATAAGGCGTGGGCTTCGGCAACCAAAGCCCAATCAAGGAGTAACCCCATAAGCCCAGAAATCAATTTAGGCCCATTAGGCCCAATTAAACTTTAAAGGTTCATTAGTCGCATTTGGGCTTTATGGTAGTGGTTTTGGGCCCAATTGGATCCAATCCACATGGCCTAAACCCAACTTGATAAAATCAAGCCCAATAGGCCCAATTACAACATAATAAGCCCAAATCCAATTTGAAGGCCTAATTCATTAAATTACACAAATTCAATTCGCAATTTAATTACCTAAAGTGCATTACATGATTAATCACCCAAATCAATATTTCTAAAACATCAAATTAGTCCATTTAATCATGTTCATTATCATCATCACATGTCCAACACATAAATGAAAAAATCAAACCCATTACATGCTTCTTAGTCTCGGCCGCCAAGGAGGGATTTTGTGTCCGATTTGGTTTCAATCCAATTGAACCCACAATCGACATTAAATCAACATCCTAAATGATTTCCACACACATCCAATTGTTCAAAATCAAAATTACCAAGACATTAAAAGGGCATATGGAATTCGGCCAACATATACATTTTGGGGATTTATGTTCAATTCAAAATTCAATCTAATTGACTTCAAATTAACATCATCCTACATGATTCTAACTCATCCAATGAATCAAAATCAAAAAATTCCAAGAATCCAAAATTCACATTACATTCGGCCAACACTCCAAATTGGGGAAAATTGTTCCAAACACATTTTCTTGAAATTGATCAAATCAATCTTCAATACACATATATAAAGCATGCTCAAACATCCAATTTATAAAATCATGCTCAAATACAAAGTACCCAATTTTAAGCCCTACATTTTCATGCTTGAACCAATAGCTCTTGATGCCATTGTTAGGTTTGTTTCTAGGTCCCAAGATCAAACAAGCAATGAAAAACATGTGTGAATACATCAAATGAGGTAGCGGAATACTCACATCGATCGGTTGAGACGAATCGGCAACAAAAAAAATTGATTTTTTTTCTTGCAAAAACGCAACTGCAGTTCACTGCCCACAAAATCAGATTTTTGAGTTGAGAAATGGAGCTCCAAGCTTCATCGAATGGTTCCCGGCTCATGGGTGAACTTCCCTACCACCTTCGCAAGTCTCTCGGAGTGCTAGCTCTTCTTGATTTTGCCACAAAATCAAACACATTGCTTCCCCAACTCACGCCCAAAACAAGAGAAACCAGTGAGCATTTTGCTGCCATTTTCTGCCCATTTGGGCGTGAATCATAATGGAGAGAAAGAGAGGGAAAAGTGTGTAAAGTTAGTGAAATCGTTTCCAAAAAGGTTTATATTTTTCCATAAAATATGTAAAGTATTTACCAAATAAAAAATCTAATAATTAAATGGTAAATGCTCCCACCAACTTTAACTATTTCAACCATACACATCAATATTCATTTTACTTTAATAAAGTGATGTGTGTCTTTCAATCAATCAATCACATCAATCAAAGTGACATTTGATTTGAAGCTTGATGCGACGAATGAATTGACGCTTGATGTGACTTGTGTTGCCGCACTCGAATTCGAAATACGAATGCGCTCGCAATCACACTCGGGCTCGGGTTCGCTAATTCTCAATTAGCGAATTTTCCGTCGCGTCGTAATTAAATGATTACGCCTAGCGAATTCACTATTTACGTCGCTAACGAATTAATTCTAAATTAATTCGTTTGCCTGAATAAAATCTAATTTTAATTCCGCGTCGAAATCTAATTTCGTTTATATATCGTATATATTAATTTACCGATTAATTCCAAATTAATTACCGATTAATTCCAAATTAATCATTCTCTCTCTTTAGACGATATTTTATCCCAGATAAAATATCTCCATAATTAATCCCAGATTAATTCTCTCTCTCATCAATTAATCCCATATTAATAAATGTGCGAGTCATACGTCATCGGTGGATCACTGGGAAGCGACCCATGAGATCCCCGGATATATTGGCAGTAAATACGGTCGTCGGAGTATCCGAATCACGTACGTACCAAGTACTACGTTCTACCGATTTACGAGACAAGGTTGGCTTCTAGCAAAGCACCAAGCCTACCCAATTCTCCGGACATATTCTTATAAGAATATCTAAGGATCTATATCAGGCGTAGTCTACTAAGTATCGTGTATATCGGCCCAGTATCGGATAGTCACGTGCTAGGCCAGGGGCTGGATATGTGTCTGCCCCGTATGAAGCACATGTCGGATGTCTGGTAACTAGTCTCTATAATCGGATATACATGACCTTGTTATAATATCCCGATGGCCGGCCAGCACTTAAGAGCACTAATACCGTATCCTGCGTGACATCATCTCCACTATGACTAGAGTGATACTTCCGTCTTGACATCACACCCAATACTCTACGATTCTCAATATACCCAGCATTGGCGTACACAGAACCTGTTACAGCCCTGGACGACCTCAACTAAAGTATATTGATTGTCGTAAGCATTAGTGGTGTAAGTCTCAGGTTAAGACCATACACACCTACCCTGATGTCGGACTCCCATAGACACATAGTCATAATACCAATGGGATTCCGAGGGGTCTATCCAGAGCGAAGCTATTTCCCGTACCATCGGTGAAACACAACCTCCTATTACACTTGCATGAGTATCCAATACCCAAATATATGAGAACTATGATGTTGTGCCCTCACAACGCGCACAAGTGCAATACTAGCCTATTCCGCATTATCGATGTCCAGTCTCGATAATACTACGACTAGGGATATTTAATGATTAATCCTTCGCGGACTGATACTGTCTCATATCATTCTCAATCCAGGAACTAATCATATGGACCTCTCTTCATTTATACATCTATGGTGATCTAATCACAAATGATGAGAGTGTAATTTACTTGTCACATAGTTAATTTGTACAACAACACTATGATCTGTACAAATAGTGACGCTATGGGTCATATTATCCAACACATATCCCAAGGTGTCTGCCTAAATTGTGGCAAATGTGGTCACTGAAAGCGTGACTGTCGTATGGACAAAGGCAGACATGAAGGAATGGAAGACGGGCAAGGCTCCGGCCTCAGGTATATTTGTTATAAACATGTACACTACTGGTTTTAAAATTGGATTTTTGATACTGGAAGTGTGATTACGCCCAAAAATAACTTGTGGTTATCGCAGTATAGTTGTGGTGTCGATTCCTCAGAGAGGTGGTTACAAGAACTAATTTACTCAAACAAAAACGTTAACAGTAACTTAAATAACGAAAATGAATGAATTGATAATTAAAGTAAAAACTATAGATAAATTCGTAGAGATATCAGTAGAGAGATATGGCAAAGCATCGAGAATCCCTCTTGCATCAAACTCCTATATTTAGTTATTAATTCCCGTTATTACTCGGTTGAGGGTTTCACATCCCAAACCAACAACCGGAAGATATTCAATTATACACATATTCGAATTCTAAGGTAATTAATGATTATTTTCTCTATGTTAACAGCACACAAAATTCATCGTTACGAGCTATCTAACGTCGACAATATACCCTCAGACAATACTGCAGCAGAAGACCAATACGCAAAACAACTTTTACCAGTCACAACTGGGTTCGTAAATCACACATAGAAGAAGCATGACTGGATCTATATGAGATTTGACAAACACAATTTCTTGATTAATAAATCGAAAGATAATAGAAAATAACAATCATCAATTGTATTAAACGTTAAAATGTTCTTAAGAAATCAACAACATAATATAAGAAATTCAAATACAAGAGTTCATCCTTATCTTTGCCTTAGGAGATTAGTTCTCCATAATAGAAATAAAGATAGTCTGGGATTGGAGAGATATATCGTTCTGAATTATTACTGCTCTACGTCTCGGCCTTGCGCTCTGATTTCTACTCTCCAGCTCTCGGCCGCGCACTGATTCTTCACGTTCAACTCGGCACTGCTCAAAATCTTTTCTGTTAATGAGTGAGCTGCTTCACGCAGCAGCTTCGAGCCTTTTTGGCCTTTTTCGTTGCTTTATATAACACACAAAATAAAAACCTAATTTACTTGGACCCACGTGCATGCATGGTCCAATTTGCTTTGTACTTGGCATCTCTCTCTCTCACCATGTCTTTGGTCTATGCTTTCAACTTGGTCAACAATTGCAACTTTACTTTGGCCCCACCATTCTTCTTCTTTTCAATTCTATTTCACGGGTATTGCTACAATACCCTTGGGTATCAGATACCCAAGGGTTGGTAGCATTAAAAAACAAAAAAAAATTAGAGTAATTGGTTGCAACACCGGTTGCAACCATTACTCTAAAAAAAAAATTTAAAAATAATTTTTATTATATAAATTATAAAATATTAATAAAAATAAAATTATAAAAAAAATTTATTGTAAGTTTTTAAAAATTTATTTTAAAAAATACTGAAAAAATAAAATAATATAAAAAATTTATTTTTTTATAATGCTGATAAAATAAAATAATATAAAAATATATTGCATATTTATTGGTAAAAATTGCACGTTTAATGCTAGAGGTTGCATATTCAATGGTCATAATTACAGGTGCGATTTTCGAGGCAGATGCAGTTGCATGTTATTGCTAAAGTTTCAAGTCCAACGGTTATATTTTGCATATTTATTGCTAAAGGTTTCATCTTCTAATTATTGCATAAGTATTGGTGAAAGTTGCACGTTTATGCTAGAGGTTGCATATTCAATGGTCATAGTTACAGGTGCGATTTTCGAGGTAGATGCAGTTGCATGTTATTGCTAAAGTTTCAAGTCCAACAATTTCATTTTGCATGTTATTACTAAAGGTTTCATCTTCGAATATTGCATATTTATTAGTGAAAGTTGCACGTTTAATGCTAGAGGTTGCATATTCAATGGTCATAGTTACAGGTGCGATTTTCGAGGCAGATGCAGTTGCCATGTTATTGCCAAAGTTTCAAGTCCAACGGTTACATTTTGCATGTTTATTGCTAAAGTTTCATCTTATCTTCGAAATATTGCATATTTATTGGTGAAAGTTGCAAGTTTAATGGTTGAAGTTGCATATTCCAACGGTCATAGTTGCAGGTGCGATTTTCGAGGCAAATGTAGTTGCATGTTATTGCTAAAGTTACAAGTCCAACGGTTCATTTTGCATGTTTATTGCTAAAGGTTTCATCTTCGAAATATTGCATATTTATTGGTGAAGTTGCACGTTAATAGCTAGAGGTTGCATATTCAATGATCATAGTTACATGTGCGAATTTCGAAGCAGATGCAGTTGCATGTTATTGCTAAAGTTTCAAGTCCAACGGTTTCATTTTACATGTTTATTGTTAAAGGTTTCATCTTCGAAATATTGCATATTTATTGGTGAAAGTTGCATGTTTAATGCTAGAGGTTGCATGTTCAATTGTCATAGTTACAGGTGCGATTTTCGAGGCAGATGCAGTTGCATGTTATTGCTAAAGTTTCAAGTCCAACGATTTCATTTTGCATGTTTTTTGCTAAATGTTTCATCTTCGAAATATTGCTATTTATTGGTGAAAGTTGCACGTTTAATGCTAGAGGTTGCATATTCAATGGTCATAATTACAGGTGCGATTTTCAAGGCAGATGCAGTTGCATGTTATTGCTAAAGTTTCAAGTCCAACGGTTACATTTTGCATGTTTATTGCTAAAGGTTTCATCTTCGAAATATTGCATATTTATTGGTGAAAATTGCATGTTTAATGTTAGAGGTTGCATATTCAATGGTCATAGTTACATGTGCGATTTTCGAGGCAGATGCAATTGCATGTTATTGCTAAAATTTCAAGTCCAACGATTACATTTTGCATGTTTATTGTTAAAGGTTTCATCTCTCGAATATTGCATATTTATTGGTGAAAGTTGCACGTTTAATGCTATAGGTTGCATATTCAATGGTCATAGTTACAGGTGTGCGATTTTCGAGGCAGATGCAGTTACATGTTATTGCCAAAGTTTCAAGTCTAACGGTTTCATTTTGCATGTTTATTGCTAAAGGTTTCATCTTCGAAATATTGCATATTTATTGGTGAAAGTTGCACGTTTAATGCTAGAGGTTGCATATTCAATGGTCATAGTTACAGGTGCGATTTTCGAGGCAGATGCAATTGCATGTTATTGTTAAAATTTCAAGTCCAATGGTTTCATTTTGCATGTTTATTGCTAAAAAGTTCATCTTCGAAATATTACATATTTATTGGTGAAAGTTGCAAGTTTAATGGTAGTGGCTACATATTCAATGGTCATATTTATGCGCTCTAACACAAATATTGAGTGATTTTTTCTTAAAAATTATTTAATGTTTTGTTTTTCAAGTTTAAAATATTTGTTTGCATCTTTTAAGGTTGAAAATCGATTCCATATTAAATTAATCATTTTCTACTTATTTATTTATGGTCATATTAAATTCGGTTATAATTACTAAAGTTAATGAGCATGAAGAACAATTTTTATATTTTGTTCATAAATTTCTATTAATTACCTAAGATGAGCATTTTTTTGAATGAGCACAAGTTAATAATCTTGAAATCTACTTATAATTTTCGTTAATTACATATGTTAATGAGCATGCAGATGGGTTTTATACTTTTTGTTTCCGCTTACAATTTGCATTCATTACGACAATTATTATTTCGATTCATTTATTAAACGAAACGAATCGATCTTGATTTCGTCTTTAATTGTTATGAGTTTGAAGAAATGTATTCGTTTAATAAATGGCTAATTACCTTTGAAAAAATAATACCTTTGAAATGTATTCGGATATTAACTAAAGTTAATGAGCATGGAGGAAAAATTTTAATTCTTTTTTTTTATAAATAACTATTATTTCATATGAAAGGTAATTAGTATGAAAATGATTTTTTATTAATTACACAAGATGAGAATTTTTTCCAATTATATTTGTTGTCTTAATTTTTTAATTAACTTAAGTTAACGGACATGAAAATTACTTTTTATTAATTACATAAGATGAGAATTTTTTTAATTATAGTCTTTCGAATAATTACTAAAGTTAATGAACATATGTTAATGTTCACATTTACTTATAATTTTCATTAATTACTTATGTTAATGTTGATATCTGTAACTGACCGAAATAACCGAAAAAATTGAAAAAAAAATGATAAATTTTGAAAAATTAATCAATTATTTACTTATTTATTTATCTAAAGTATTAAATTTGTGTCATAACCAACATTCTTAAGACACTATAAGGTACCTAAAGCCAGCTACTTACCCAACAGGCAATGGTGTTTAACTGAGCCAAAGAAGGTAAATATTTCTGCTTCTGCGCCTCTGATCTGTACAGTGCTATATTTGACAGTTCAGACAAGTTATATAAGGCCATAGTTTGTCAACAGGTTATTTTATCCAGTTACTTGTATATTATTTGGAAAATGACATCAAGATCCACCATAGTGAGCATTTTCAGAGAGGAATGCACCAATATAAAAGTAGAACAACTAGCATCAACTCGAGCAATGGTTAAATTGCATATTGATGGTTTGAAGTTGCATGTATTGGTTATATCTAAAAATTACAAATTATTCACTTATCATGTTTATTACTTCGATTCGATCTCGAAGTCGTGTTTAATGATTATAAGTTAATACAAAAAGATGAAACATCTAAATAATAAGCACAGATTATTATATTGATATCTATTTATGGAATACGAATTTAACATCATGACTACATTGAAATTATATTTTCTAAAGTGAATGAACATGGAGGAAAAATTTTAAAATTTTTTTTTTTATAAATAACTATTATTTCATATGAAAGGTAATTAGTTTGAAAATGATTTTTTATTAATTACAGAAGATGAGAATTTTTCTCAATTATATTTGTTGTCTTAAATTTTTTAATTGACTTAAGTTAATGAACATGAAAATGAATTTTTATTAATTACATAAGATGAGAATTTTTTAATTGTAGTCTTTCGGATAATTACTAAAGTTAATGAACATATGTTAATGTTCATATTTACTTATAATTTTCATTAATTACTAAAGTTAATGAACTATGTTAATGTTCATTATTTAATTTTTTGTTTTTCAAGTTTAAAATATTTGTTGCATCTTTTAAGGTTGAAAGTTGCATCTATTTATGGAATACGAATTTAACATCATGACTACGTTTATTCGTTACGATACTGAATCATGATTAATTATTTATGTTAATGAGCATGCATATGAGTTGGAAAAAATTGATTCCATATTAAATTAATCAATTTTCTACTTATTTATTTATGTCAATATTAAATTCAGTTATAATTACTAGTATTTCGGATATTGACTAAAGTTAATGAGCATGGGGAGAATTTTTGGATAACTACTAAAGTTAATGAGCATGAAGAACAAATATTGAGTGATTTTTATTTTTATTTTTTTTTTGTTGTGTTTTTAATTTATCTAAAAACACCTATTACATTATGCTAGGGCGCATAATTTACATAGTATGAAAATGAATTTTTATTAATTACATAAGATGAGCATTTTTATTAATTACAGAAGATAAGCATGAAGATTGATTTCTTAATGATGATATTTACTTAGAATTAGGTATGTCAACAGTTGGATATCCAAGCATTTTGGACGAAATCGAAACCAAAAACAATATCTCAAACCATAAAAATTTCATAACAAAACTTGGAGTGATTATAAAGCATAACAAAACGGTCACATAATATTGTCAACTAATTAACATATGATATAAAGATTTTTTTTTTAACTAATATTCATTCCTTCAAATGAGACCAACTCCAAAAGGAGGCTTCTTAATTTTATTTTCTCTTTTACTTGAAGTCAACTAATACAGAAATTATTGATGACCAAGTCAACTAATGGGCACACTGGAGATGTTAGGCATGCGGTTGTAAGGTTTTACTTCTTGTTTGCATTGTGCACACATCTGGTGGCCACAATTTTGTGCATTGTGCACACGCTCAAAGCATATGCAGCACACTTATTTTCGCTAGCCTGCATTGAAAGAGAACAAATCAATCTCAATTAAAATAAAAAGTTCACAAAATTGCAACAGGAAAAACAAAATAGGCTCATGTTTATTTTGAATTTCATAATCACTTAATCCATTCTAACAAATCCTTAATCACTTATTTTGAATTTCATAGTCATAAAATCCATTCTAACAAATCCTTAATCCATTTACATTGCATTTCCTCAATCAAAGACGAACATTAAGAAAAAAGTAAGACTCAACGAGACATTGAGATAAAGAGATAAAAGCAGAAGGGGAAGAGGGCGTATGCGAGAGAATAAAAGGCAACGAAAACACAAAGGTTTATGGATTTGTGACTCACAATAAAGTGCACCTTAAATAACACTAAAATTACAACATACAACTAACGCAAATGTCAATCCTTTCTCCGTAAATGACCTTTCTTTTTAGTGTTATTTAGCATTCTAGCTGTCAAATTCGGAGGTTTCACTCTTGGTATTTGCAATGAATTCAGTTGTTATTGTGTGTTATATTCTCCCACCGCTAATTGTAAGACCTCATCATGTGTTGTCATTCGACGGATAGTCAATAAGTTGCAATGCAATTATAATCCTTGCTTCTTGCGAGTCATGCTGTTCCAAATGATGTAAAACATGTTAATAAAACTAATAAATATATACCACATAAGAAATTCAACTCAGTAAATATATATCATCTAAAATAATCCCATCATACAAATCAAGCCCAACTAAATATAAACAGTAGCAGTAAATATATAATCTAAACTTGTAAGTATATATACCACCCAAGAAACTCGACTCAGTAAATATATACCATCCAAAACAATCACATCATACAAATCAAGTCTAACTAAACATAAGCAGTAGCAGTAAATATATAATATAAACTTGTAAGTATATATACCACCCAAGAACCTCATCTCAGTAAATATATACCATCCAAAACAATCAAGTCAGTAAATAAATTAATATATGGAACTGTGATGCTCTTCGAAGCACTAGAATATGAAAAGAAAGTTAAACATAATAGTCTCATCATACAAATCAAGACTAAACATACGTAGCAGCAGTAATGATCTACTCTAAACTGTAATAAAAAAATCACGTACCAGATAAGTTATGTCGATGCCGACTCCCGAGTATTAATTTTCTTCACAGGAGAAACCAAAGAAAACTGTATGATCCAAAAAACCCATCAACTTAAAACAAGATCAACTGAAAATAGATGCAATATATAGTTTTGAAAAGGCAAATCAAGCAAATCATTTACGCAAGTGTTACTTGATGAACAAAATGAAACTCTAATGATGACACACATTACAGCATTTTTAAAGGGTACATAAAGATAGAATAACTAAGCTAACTAATAATCAACAGTATTATAATAACGAATTATTAATCAAAAACAGAACAATAACTAATGGATAACAAAAACAGTAAACAAACCCAAAATAACTCTAGTAAGTCAACCAAAAGTAAAATCTCTTAACACATATTAAAAATAAAGATAAAGAACAAATCTAAAGAGACATCAATAGATACCACCAAAATCACAGTCTATTAATCAAAACAAAATGAGCACACAAAAGGTCAAAGAATCCTACAAATTGAGACAATTAAATTCTACTGACAACTACTGGTGGAATTACAAAATATTGCTAACAATATGCATTTCTCATGTCTGTATGTCATACATAACTTAACAATAATCCTTTAAATTCATTTAATCTAGTAAAACACAATGCTAATAAGTAAATGATACATGTCATGTCATTAACAAAATCCATACCATTCCTGTTAATATTTCCACATATATTGCACTTCGAACAAATTTAAAATATATAAGGACCCCGAGTGAGAGATTCTAAATATCACTATGAAATAAATAACACATTCAAAATATTACCTGATTTATCTTAAGCTGTCAAACAAATCGATGGTGTAGACATTATCATCGTCAGCAAAATAGACAATCCCATGAAGCCGATGCCTCTCAATATGTTCTAATGCTGGGTTCCGCTGATGAACCCCTCTATCTTTCACATAGCTCGAATTCTTTTGAATAACCAAGTGCCTATACAAGCTCAAAAGAATGAGTCAACAATAACCTATCAAATCAAAACAAAAAAGGAAACACAAAAAGGCAAGAGCTTTAAACCTCCATAGAGCCAAAGCATAATAGGCTTGGAATCAGGAACTTCAACACCTTCAGTAGCCAATAAAGAGTGGAAAGTTGAAATTGAAATTTTACCCCGATAGTTTCACAACTTTGTCGAGTTTTTGTTGGGAAACTGGGTCTGTTAAAATAGCACTGCTGAGATGGAAAATTATGAATATGAACAAGATCAGAACAAGGAAGGAAGCGTCTTTTGGATTATAAGTCATTTTTTTTATGGTTCTGTATTGGATGGAGGTAATGTGGGTTTATAGAGTAGAAATATCAAGCATGGGCAGAACTCAGAAATGCAATTATCATTGATATTTAAATGAGCAAAAGCTAAACTTATTGTCAAAACCCAGATCGGAGCATGCCAGAGGAACACAAATGTCACAAAAGTTAAACAAGAAATTTCTAAAATAGAAATGAAAAATGCTATTCTTCTTATGAACATATAATAAAACTATGAAAAGTTACCATCTTCCACAAAAATAAGAAACAAACAAGCATACCTTATTGGATAATATAAAGTACTCTGCCATGACTATTTCCAGGAACTAGTTAAGAGAATCACAAGCCCACCCAACAAACTTCAACCAAAAAGTAAACCCTCTTCTTGTTGTATTGTAATTTTAGGGTACAAATTTGGGGAAAAATTTGTTGTTTGAGAGAAAGACAGATCTTGAGTGAGATATGGATTTGAGGAGTGAGAGATGGATTTTTATTTCACGCATATTACCGGCTTGGCCGGTTTTTCCTTTTTTTTTTTTTTTGCTGATCGTTGGATCACTTTACAATGATCCAACGGTGAAAACCCAGGGGTATGTCATACCCCTGGGTACCACAGACGGCCCCCTAATTTCACACCACTTTTTATGTTTTTGTATTTGTTTCTTATTTAATAAGTTGCGGCTCCCACGTGAAAGCTTGTGTGTTTTAGTCCAATGTTGCTTTTGGTTTTGTAAATTTGAATGCCTCTAATTCCTAAAATAATAAAGAGAAAAAATTACTAAATTAATTTTAATAACAAACACTTTCTAAATTAAAATAATAATAAAAATTATGTAATAAAATAGAAAATATATTGCTAAATACTTAACAATAAATCCGAATAAGTGATGTTTCAAAGTACATTTTCATGCACTTATCAAAGTGGCACTCAAATATGTACTGATGTGCATCATCTGCTGATTAGCAGGAGACTGGCTTCAGATGAGATCGACCTGAGAGTCAGATACGGGACGAGAGTCGTTGTTTTAGCTATGGGAACCTAAGTTTTGGAACTATCATTTGGGCATGTACTTAAACTAGGAAACTGTTATAATGTACCTAGTTTGACTAGAAACATTATCTCTATATCTAGTTTAACTCGTTGCGGGTATACCTTTATATTCCAGAACACTGGGTGTTTTGTTTATAAAGATGATATTGAGATATACACATTAGATGGAATAACAATATTTATATTTCGAATATAAATGAATCTCAAACATATAACATGACAAACAAAAAGCTCAAACTGAGTAAATCAGATGAGGCTTATTTGTGGCATTGTTGTCTGGGACACATTAAACAAGACTCGTATATCCACACTTTCGAAGAGTGGATACTTGGAAATTTGATCCTAATTCAAATGACGTCTGCGAATATAGTTTATTAGGCAAAGTGCTTAAAACGCCTTTTAACGGTAAAGGTGTATGTGCCACCAAGCTGTTAGCCCTCGTTCATGGTGACGTAAGTGGGCCCATATCTAGCTAGGCTAGAAGTGGATATAAATACTTCGTAACCTTTACGGATGTTGCATCGCGTTATGGTTATGTGTATCTTCTGAAACACAAGTCGGAAACTTTTGATATAATCAATGAGTTTCGACACGAAGTAGAAAAACAGACGGGCAAAAGTATTAAGATATTACGGTTGGACCGCAATGAAAGTACTTGAGCAATAAGTTTCTCGATTACTTGAAAGAGTATGGTATTCTTTCGCAGTCGACTCCTCCCGGAACACCTCAATTGAGTGGTGTGTCCGAACGGAGAAACCGAACTTTGTTAGACATGGTAAGGTTAAATGATGAGTCGCTCTGAGCTACTAATTTCCTTATAGGGATACGCATTGAACAGTGCAATACTTATTTTGAATAAGGTTCCGTCAAAGTCTGTTGGACAGAATCCATATGAAATATGGACAGGAAAGAAATTGGATTTCTCATTCTTGAAGATTTGGGAATGCTGGGCATAATTTTGGATGATACCAAACTACAACCCAAATTGGATAAATGCCCATTATGTAATTGGTTATCCTAAGGAAACTAATTCCATAACTCACAAGAGAACAAAGAAATTTGTTGCTCTTCATGCGGTTTTCCTAAGAGGAATACCTAAATGCAGTGGTAAGTGGGAGGAAAGTAGAACTCGATGAAAATCGGAGTGATACTGTTCCTGTCACGGATCCCCTCACGGAACACGAACAGTTCATCAGGGATGAGACTGTTCCACAATCTTTTTATACACAAGAACCGCGTAGGTCGGAGAGAGTCAGAAAACAACCTAAGAGGTATGGGTTTTTGATCTCACCTCATGTAGATATCAATCTTATTGAGGATACTGAACCGCTATGTATGAGGTAGCGATACAAGGTATCGACTCCGCTATATGGCAAAGTGCCATGAAGTCCGAAATGGATTCCATGTATACCAACCATCTTTGGACACTGGTTAATATACCAGAAGGTACTATGCCTATTGGTAACAGATGGGTCTTCATGGTGAAGACAAATATGGATGGCAACATACAAACGTACAAAGCTAGGCTTGTAGCAAAAGGGTATCATCATCAACATGGTGTCGATTACGATGACACCTTTTACCAGTTGCCATGATTAAATCCATTCGGATAATGCTTGCAAGCCATGAAATATGGTAGCTGAACGTCAAAACCATTTTCCTTAACGGAAACATTTTGGTGGATGTTTTATACAACAGCCTGACGGTTTTGTCATACCAAAACATGCAAACAAGGTTTGCAAGTTAAATCGATCCATTTATGGATTGAAGCAAGCATTGCGTTCTTGGAACAAACGTTTTGATGAGATCATATTACAATATGGTTTCATTCAAAACGAAGATGATTCTTGTGTATATAAGAAGGTTAGTGGGAGTGCACAGACAATGATTGTCCTATATAATGATGATATATTATTTCTTGGAAATGACATTCCCATATGACAATCGGTGAACATTTGGCTTTCATTAAAATTCTCTATAGATATTCTTGGGAGAGGCAACCTTTATTCTAGGAATAAGGATCTACTAGGATAGATCTAAAAGTTGTTGGCACTCTCCGAGAATTCATACATTGAAAGATATGTACGCGACCTGGTGTCTCATATGCTTTGAGCATCTGTAGTCACAATCAGGCCAATCCAGGTGATGGTCACTGGATTGATATTAAGAACATCCTTAAGTATCTTAGATGAACTAAAGATGCTTTCTTAAGCTATGGAGAATGATAACTTAAAGTGACTGGGTTCACCGTTGCAAGTTTCCTAACCGATAATGACGACTGTAAGTCGTAATCAAGGTACGTAATTTTGTTTGAACAACGAAACAATGAGCTGGAAATCTTCCAAGTAAGATACTGTTGCCGATTCAACAAAAGCGGAATACATTACTGCAGCTGAGGCAGCAAAAGAAGCATTTTAGATCTATAAAAATTCCTAATTGGATTAGGAGTAGTTCTGTTAGCAGCTGAGCTAGGCTACATCACAGGCTAAAGAATTACGGTCTCATCAACGATCCAAGTATGTACTTCAACGATTTTATCTGATTCGAGAGATCATACATCGTGGCGATGTGATGATCGAATAAATCACACCAGATGATAACCTTGTAAATCCACTGGCGAAAGCGATATCTCAGTAAAATTTTGAGCGACCCATACATAGTTCAAGTGTCGGA
Organism: Zanthoxylum bungeanum; assembly: GCA_019454045.1. Taxonomy (NCBI): domain Eukaryota; kingdom Viridiplantae; phylum Streptophyta; class Magnoliopsida; order Sapindales; family Rutaceae; genus Zanthoxylum; species Zanthoxylum bungeanum. Next base: position 129,494 of record SKCR01039096.1, on the reverse strand, counting down.
CACTTAAGTGATTGGCTATAAACCAAGTGGGAGATTGTTGGAAAATTATGACCCATGGCATCACTATTTTGTAAAGGACATGGTGTTCTTGTACAAAATTAACTATGTGACAAAGGAAATTGCTCTTTTATCATTTGTAATTGGATTACCTGGACATATATATGATAAAAGTCCATATGATTAATACCGAATTAATAAGATATGAGACAGTATTAATCCACAAAGGTTTAATCATTAAATATCCCTAGTCGTAGTATTATCGAGACTGGACATCGATAATGCGGAATAGGCTAGTATTGCACTTGTGCACGTTATGGAAGCTTAACGACATAGTTCTTATATATTTAAGTATTGGATACTTATGCAAGTGTGATAGGAGGTTCTATTTACCGATGGTACGGGAACAGCTTCGCTCTGGATAGACCCATCGGAATCCCATTGGTAGTATGACTATGTGTCTATGGGAATCCGAATTAGGGTAGGTGTATTTGGTCTTAACCTGAGATTTGCATCGCTAATACTTGCGACAATCAGTATACTTTGGTTTTGGACGTCCGGGGGCTTTAACAAGTTCTGTGTACGCCTCTTCTCGGTATATTGAGAATCGTAGTGTATTTGGTGTGATGTCAAGATGGAAGTATCACTTCAGTCATATGGAGATGATGATCACGCAGGGATACGAAACTGGTACTCTTAAGTACTACAGTCATCGGGATAATATGAATAGGTCATGATTATCTGATTATAGAGACTAGTTGCCAGTGATCTGATATATGCTTCGTACGGGGCAGACACAATTACAGCCTCAGGCTTAGCATGTGACATCCGATACTGGATCGTAATACGCAATACACTGTATACTACGCCTGATAAAGATTATATATTCCTTTAAAGAATATTTCTGGAGAATTTGGTAGACATGGTGTTTTGCTAGAAGCCAACCATGTCTTGTAAATCGGTAAGAACGTGGTACCGAGTACCCATGTGTTTGGATAGTCCGACAACCGGATTTACTGCCAACATATCCAGGGATCTCTTGGGTCGCTTCCTAAAGATTCACTGATGAGATTTGACTCAAACAGAATTAATCTGGGATTAATTATGAAAGAGAAAATTAATCTGGGATTAATTACGGCAATAAATTAATCCGGGATTAATTATCAAAGAGAAAATTAATCTGGATTAATTGCGTCAAGAATTAATCTGGGATTAAATCGACTAGAAGAGAGAACACGATTAATTTGGAATTGATCGGTAAAATAAATTTGATAGTAAAATTGGATTTTACTATTTAATTTAATTAATTGGGCTAAAATAATATATTAGATATATTAATTGAAATTGGATTTCAATGCGGAATTAAAATTGGATTTTAATTCGTGCAAATGAATTAATTTAGAATTAATTCGCAAGTGACTTTAATAATAATTTTTGCAAGGCATTATTATTTAATTAAATTAGATTTAACTACGTCGCAACGACAAATTCGTTTAATTCGGAATTAAACGAACCCGGGCCCGAGTGAAGTTACGTGTTGGATTGTCCGACTTAAATTTGGAATTTAAAGTGGGGCCCACCAAATTACATCAATGTGTTTGACATTTGATGGAATTTGGTAATGGTTGTGTAAGGCTTGGATTGCTTGTAGAATACATAAACCAAAACCAACACTCAAACTTGGTATAAATTAATTTGGTCAACTTTGGAAGTTAAGCAAGTTACTATTCACAGCAAACAAAACTATCTTCTTCTCTCCCTAGCTATGGCCGAAACTTTGCTTCTTTGGAGGGCAAAAATTTTCTCTCATTTTTTGTTCTTGCTAGCACATAAAGGAGTGAATCAAGGTGATAGGGAAACTCACCCAAGTGTTGGAAACAAACTACAAAGACTTGGAGCTTCCATTACATCCATGGAAATTTTGATTTTCTCTACCAAGCATTGTGAGTATTTCCGCAACTCCTCTTGTTTATTCACACATAATGAACTTAGAGATCTTTTGGCATGTTCTAGGAACACTAACAACGTTCTTACAAAATTGGGTGTTTTTTCAGATATATGCTAAATTTTGGGTGGATAGATAACAAAATTTATAAAATTTTGGGTGATAATTGACCATTTTTATAATTTTAAGTGCATAAATGACATTTTTTTTTAAAATTATGTGTTTTTTAAATATTAAATAATTTCAATGGACAAATAATAATTTCCTTTTTATTTTTAATAATTTGTATTGTAAGGATCCAACTACATGCTAGTAATGCATGCATCACCATTGTTAGCCTCCAATGCACTTTAGGTGGAGTTTGAAAATGGTGTTACAACTTTTGAAAATGGTGCAAGATTCCAAGATAACTTTAGGTGGATTACTATTCATTTGTTGACATTTGAGCCTTGTATTGGCTATAAATTGAGAGCTTAAAGCATCCCAAAACATTAAGCTTCAAGTGAAGAAAGCTTAGAGAGTGTAAGAGATAGTGAGGGTTTTGTAAAGGTTAAACACTTTCTAAAGTCTATTCTTATAGTAATAGAATTCATTTTTTCCTCATAAACACTCTTCAGTGATTAGAGAATCACAACAAGTGGTGTCGGTAGCTTTAGTTATACATTAGGATCGTAAAATCGAAGAACTGAACTCGGTTCGGAAAATTCAGGTTTCGGGAACGTTGTCAAAAATCATTTTGATCATACCATCAACTAGTTCACGTCGAGATGAGCATGGTGGTATTTTCCGGTGATCGAACGGAGGCACAAAGATGCCGCACTCGCTGGAGAGTGAGCTTCCACGTGCGCCACGCATCTATTGGAGGTTGAAGATGACCACGTTAGTGCCACGTCAGCATCGAGTCAGCAGCCATATTAGCGCACTGTCAGCGTCCAGTCAGCACACAGTCAATATCCACGTCAATAACACGTCATCGGCCACGTCAACAACACGTGTCAGCAACGTCAGCAATGGGTCTCATATCTATCACGTCATCATCCACGTGTCATCCACGTCAACATACATGGTAAATTTCATTGAGCCCCCTACAGTATCTTAAATTTGCATTTTAACCCTAGAAGCTCTAGAAATTTATAAATCGACCCCTAAGTTAGATTTGGACCAATGAAGTGTCTAATCCACTATTTTCGACCTTTTTGGATGCAACTATGTCCTCCGATTTGTGAAAATCAGCCCCGATTTTATTCTATTTTCATTTTAAGCTTTAAACTTAAAATGACAATGGACCATTCCTCTTCTGATGCAATGATTAAGCTGACGACAACCAATTACTCCCTCTGGAGACCTCAGATGATAGATTATTTACATTGTATAGATTTTTTGATATTATCGAGGTGAAATGAGTGAAACCAGAATATGTTAAAGAGTATGGTTTTAATAAACTCAATAACAGAACTCTAGGTCAGATTAGATAGTGGATCGACCATAATGTCTTCCACCATGTAGCACATGATACAGATGCTTACGAAATGTGGATAAAGCTGGAAGACATGTTCCAAGCCAAGACAGCTCGAAATAAAGCCGTAATAATGAGGCGTTTGGTGAATATGAAGCTACAGAGTGGAAATTCCGTTGCAGAACACACCAATGAGTTCCAGAGCCTGGTGAACCAGTTATCTACAGTAGATATGCAACTTGGAGATGAAGTTCAAGCCTTTTTACTACTCAGTTCTTTTCTTGATAGCTGGGAAACATTGATGGTTACTCTCAGCAATTCGACTCCAGGAGGCGAACTTACCATGCCTATGGTAAAAGATGCCTTGTCAAATGAAGAGGTCAGAAGAAAAGACATGGGCATATATCAAACACAAGCTCTCGTCACAGAGAATCGAGGAAGACAACAAGATAAAAATCAAGGTAGAGGGAGAGGTATAAGTAAAAGCAGAGGCAAATCCACAGATGGAAGAAAGCCTACTTACAAGTGCTACCATGTGGTATAGAAGGCCGCTTAAAGAAGAATTGCCGAAAGCTGCAACGAGAGCAGGGTCAAGGCAATCCCCAGCCGAAGAACAATGATGCAGATGTTGGACAATTATGACCCATAGCGTCACTATTTGTATAGATCATGGTGTTGTTGTACAAATTAACTATGTGACAAAGGAGATTGCACTCTTATCATTTGTGATTAGATCACCTAGATATATAAATGATAGGAGGTCCCTATGATTTGTCCCTGGATTGAGAATGATATGAGACAGTATCAATCCATGAAGGATAAATCATTAAATATCCCTAGTCAGAGTATTATCGAGATTGGACATCGATAAATACGTAAAAGACTAGTATTACACTTGTGCGCGTTGTGAGGGCACAACGGTATAGTTCTCATATATTTGGGTATAGGATACTCATGGAAGTGTAATAGGAGGTTGTGTTTTACCGAAGGTATGGGAAACAGCTTCGCTCTGGATAGACCCCCTCGGAATTCCATTGGTAGTATGACTATGTGTCTATGGAAGTCCGAAATCAGGGTAGGTGTATTTGGTCTTAACCTGAGACTTGCACCGCTAATACTTATGACAATCAATATACTTTGGTTGTGGTCGTCCAGGACTTTAACCGGTTTCTGTGTACGCCTCTTCTGGGTATATCGAGAATCGTAGTGTGTTGGGTGTGATGTCAAGACGGAAGTGTCACTCCAGTCATATGGAGTTGATGATCGCGCAGGGATACAGAACTGGTTCTCTAAAAAGGTTGCAATCGTCGGGATAATAAGACTTGGTCATGATTATCTGATATTAAAGAGACTAGTTGCTCGTAATCCGATATATGCTTCGTATGAGGCAGACACTGTACCAGCCCCAGGCCTTTCATGTGATCATCCGATACTGGATCGAAATACGCAATACTTTGTATACTACGCCTGATATAGATCCTTTTATTCCTGTAAGGATATTTCTGGAGAATTGGGTAGGCATGGCGCTTTGCTAGAAGCCAACCTTGTTTTGTAAATCGGTATAAACGTAGTATGAGGTACTTACGTGTTCGGATAGTCCGACGACCGAATTTACTTCTAACATATCCGGGGATCTCATGGGTCGCTTCCCGGAGATTCACCGATGACGTATGACTCGTACTTTTAATTAATCTAGGATTAATTAGATGAGAGAGAAAATTAATCTGGGATTAATTGCGGAGATATTTTATCTAGGATAAAATATCATATAAAGAGAGATAACGATTAATTTGGAATTAATCGATTAATTAATATATTCGATATATTAAACAAAATTGGATTTCGACGCGGATTAAAATTAGATTTTAATTCGGGCGAACGAATTAATTTAGAATTAATTCGTTAGCGACGTGAATAGTGACTTCGCTAGGGGTAATCATTTAATTACGTCGCAACGAAAAATTCGTTAATTTGGAATTAGCGAACCCGAGCCAGGGATTGTTTGCGAGCGCATTCGCATTTCGAATTCGAGTGCGGCACGCAAGTCAAATCAAGCATCAAATCATTAGTCGCATCAAGCGTCAAATCACATGTCACTTTGAATGATGTGACTTGACAACTTGATTGAAAGATGTGACTTGATGGGAGTTGATGGAAAGCATTTGATGGCTTGAAAGACATTAATATTATTTTATTAATGGTATTTGACTTTCAAATTTTTGTATTTGATACACTTAATTCCATTACAACAAAACCATCTCTCTCTCTTCACTTTTTATCCCTCTCATTCTCGGCCTTGGAGGCTATTTTTCTCCTCTGGTTTTCTGCAGTTCACCGAGAGACAAAGAGAAAAATGGGAAGCAAAAAGTCGCGATTTTATGGCAAAATCGGGAGTGCTAGCACACTACGAAGTCATGCGAAGGTGATAGGGAAGTCCACCAATGAGCCAGGAATCATTTGACGAAGCTTGGAGCTTGATTCTTGAAGCTTGAAGCCGAATCAATGGAGGCCAAAATCAGCCACTGCCGAGCAGTTCACAGTGAGCAGAAACCGAGTTTTGTTGCCTCCCGCATCGCTCAACCGATCGATGTGAGTATTCTGCAACTCCCTCGCTGTATTCACACTTGTTTCATGCTTATTTATTGATCATTGGGACCTTAGCAAACTCCAAACAATGGTATCATGAGCAAGGAAAAGAATGAAATTGACTTAGGGCTTAAAATTGGGTAAATTGTATTTGAGCATGTTTTAAATGAATTGGATGAATTAGTATGCTTAAATATGTTTTAATGAAGATTGATTGGATCAATTTGTTGAAATTTTGTTTGGAACAAATTTGCCCAAAATTTTGGTGTTGGCCGAAAATGTGAAGTGCCCTAATTGTCTTGGAATTTTGTTTTTTGATTCATTGGATGACTTGAAAACAATTGGGGATGTTGATTTAATGTTGATTTGGATTCAATTGGATTGGGTTAAAATTGGACATGAAAATCCCCTTTGGCTGAGACTTTGTGTAGCATGAATGGGTTTGATTTTTTTAAATTGTGTTGGACATGATTTAATGATGTTGAGCATGATTAATGTATACTTAATGTTTTGGAAATATTGATTTGGGTGATTAATTGTGTTATACACTTTAGTGTAATTAATTGGGAAATTGGATTTTGTAATTTAATTAAATTGGGCCTAATTTTGGAAATTGGACTTTGAATGTTGTTATTGGGCTTATTGGGCTTAGTTGTACTAAGTTGGGTTTAGGGAAAAATTGGTTGGATCCAATTAGGCCCAAAACCGCTTCCATAAAGCCCAAATGCGACTAATGGACCTTTAAAGTTTAATTGGGCCTAATGGGCCTAAATTGATTTATGGGCTTTTGGGGTAACTCCCGGATTGGACTTTGGTTATTGGGTTCGACCCGAGTTGACCAAAAGTCCACGCCTTAAGAAATTAATTAAAAGCCCATTGGACTTAAATTAAATTGACGTTCGAGATTTGAGACCCGTAGCGATTAAATTTGGAATTTAAGTCGTAAAGGTTCGTTAATAAAGTGTAGTATTTAATTTGGAATTAAATAGTGAATTAGAATTAAATACAAATTGAATTGGATTTAATTATGTAGTTTAATTTAATTCGAGAATTTGTACTTTGAGTACTTATTCGCAAAAACGAGTTTGACTCGAGCAAAATCAAATCGTTGTTTGAACATTGGATGATCACTAATTATCAGATTAATTAATTTGATTAGATTGATTGATAACATGCTTGTGTGTATACATGGTTGCGATGTTTGAATAATGTATATCGGATGGATATTAGATGGGTGGGGCAATTTTAGAAATTGTTGTAATAAATTTGGAATTTATTAATTGGACCTACGTGTCCAGCCTTATTACCTCCTTATTCTTTGTATTCTCCTCTCACCTATTCCCCTCAATGTAAATGAGGTTTCTTTAGAAGTGTAGTGTAACGAGTAGAAGTAATACATGTGCTAGCGGGAGAGAGAAATGGAGAGATTTGATCTAGGATCCATGTGTAAAATATCCATCTGCATATCATTATTATTTTATTCATATGCGCTTTATTATGTGTTTAGAATGCATGTTTAAGGGTGTATGATGATGAGACCTTAACAAAGATAATAAATTGGTTGCCAATTTGCACACGAAAAACCCTCGCAAAATATTAAGCGTTTTTCCTTCCATTGAGTGATTCTTACTCAAGATCCGAGACTGGCATTGGCTTGTTGGCCAAAGTCAATGCCTTTGTCTGTCGAGGATGTGTTTGAATCACGAAGACTTTGTTCCATATTGGTGTCTTGTCCAAGTTGTGGTTTGTTGGCCAAAGTCAAGACCACTTCTTGTCCATCGACATTGATTACGAAGCTTTCCATGGTCAATGGTCGCGCTTGACTGGGATCACTAAGTTTGTTGTGCCAAAGCCAAGACTTAGTTGATTCAGAGGAAAAAAGGTTAGGTAATTCATTGGATGTATTGGCATATATAAGATATATGTTTCGGACTTGGATGTCCCCCTACTGGATCTAGGAATTGGATTGGATCCAATTGATCTTAGAGATCTACCTAGTTAATTATCATACAATTTGTTGGTCAAAGTCAGATTGTGTGATATTTAACGGGATCCTAGCCCACTAGGAAACAAACACGGTTTCCTGAGTACTCGACAGAGGTTAGAGGCTCGCCGAAAAATAGTGGGAGGCAAGAATTGAATTTGTAATATTCGTTTAATTACTTACCATACGCTCATTCAAATATCATTCGTCATATAAATTATGTTAGTTGGACTAATATTTAAATGTTGTTTTTAATAAATAGTTGGATTATATTCAAACTATTCATTTATAGTTGATTTTATAATTGGATTATAGTAATCAATATAATTGATTTTAATCTATTAAATTATAGTTGATTAAATAATTGGACTATTGTAATCATTATATTAAATAGTACCGAAATCGTTGATTAAATAGTTGGACTATTAAAATCAAGATAAAATCGAAAGATTGACATTTAAGACATAATCCTAGGGAAAATGTATTTAAATGGTTTAAATTTCAAATTGGGAATAATTTCAGGATGGTCCTGGAAAATAATAAGTTACTTTATTTGATAAAATAACATATTAGGCCTAAAGCCCGGAGTTAAGCAAACAGTAGAGCATAATCTTTGGAAGATTATATGATGATAACTTTAGTGCTTAATCCATTAAGCTTGTCGCAGTAGACTCCTTAATTTCTGAATCAGAACTAAGGATTAGATCATTAAAGTATGATACTGAAATTGAAGGATCTTCATAAATCTATACTTAGATTTTAGAAGTACTAATATTGCAATAGTAAACTCTTGGAGAGTTAATGATTATTCTCAATGAGACAGAGTCAAAGTTTGCAATAAGGCAAGTAGCGCTAGTCGCACCTTACTTCGATATTCTAGAAGTCCGAGGCTTGGCCAAAGGCTTCTGGAGTGTGAAAAGGGAAAAGGCAAAATCATTATAATCTTCTGGGAAGATAAAGGACATATCCCAAAATGTCTGCCTAAATTGTGGCAAACGGGATCGCGGAAGCGTGACTGCCATTTGGACAAAGCAGACATGAAGGAATTGAAGAACGAGCAAGGCTCTGACTTCAAATATGTTTGTCAAGATTATGTTCACTACTAGTATTGAAATTGGATTTTAAATACTTAGTGTGGAACATAAAATATATGTATTGATGTTCAAAATCTATTTTGAACAGGATACTGACTTCAATAGAGATTCATCTGCGAATTGGAAACGGGACGAAAGTCGCTGTTTTAACCGTAGATACCTAAGTTTAGGAACTACATTCGGGTGTACCTAAATTTGGAAACTGTTATAATGTAACTAGTTTGACTAGATACATTATCTCTATATCAGTGTTTAACCCGCTGCGGGTGAACCTTTATATTCTATAACACTAAAGTGTTTTATTTTATAAAGATGATATTGAGATAAACACATTAGATGTGAATAACAGAATTTATATTTTGAATATAAATAAATCTCAAACGTATATAATGACAAACAAACAGCTCAAACTGATTTGATCAGGAGAAACATACAGTGGCATTGTTGTCTGGGACACAATGAACAAGACTCGTATATCCACACTTTTGAAGAGTGGGTACTAGGACTAATTTAATTCTATTCAAATAAAGTCTACGAATCTAGTTTATTGGGTAAAGTGCCTAAAACACTATTTACTTGGTAAAAGTGAAAATGCCACCGATCTATTAGCCCTAGTTCATAGTGAAGCAAGTTGGCCCATGTCTAGCTAGGCTAGAGGTGGATATGAATATTTCGTGACCTTTACGGATGTGGCATCGCGTTATGGTTATGTGTTTCTTTTTAGAACACAAATTGGAAACTTTTAAAGTTTCGACACGAAATAGACGAACAGACCGGCTAAAGTATTATACTGTCACGGTAATACCGTAATGGAAAATACTTAAGCAATAAGTTTCTAATATACTTGAAAGAGTATAGTATTCTATCAATGAGGACTCCTCCCGGAACACGTCATTTTGACGGTGTGTCCGAACAGAGTAACCGAATTTTGTTAGACATGATAAGGTTGATCGTGAGTCGCTCTGAGCTACCATTTCCTTCAACGGATACGCATAAACAGTGCAGAACTTATTTAGAATAAGGTTCCATAAAAATATGTTTGACAGATTACATATTAGATATGTAATGAACAGGAAAGAAACCAGGTTTCTCATTCCTATAAATTTAGGATGCTAGGCATACGTTTGGATGATACCAAACTAAAACCCAAATTGGATAAGTGCCAATTGTAGGCTATTCTAGGGATACCTAAGTATAGTACTTATACAACTCACAAGAGAACAATTTAATTGTTGCTCACCATGCGGCTTTCCTGAGAGGAATACCGATATGCAGTGGTAAGTGGGAGGATAGTAAAACTCGATGAAAATCGGAGTAATACTATTCCAGGCATCGAATCCTAATGGAACATATATAGTTCATCAAGGATGAAAACTATAACATTAATCTTCAAATACACAAGAACCCCGTATGTCGAAGAGAGTCAAAAAATAACCTGGGGTATGGGTTTCTGATGATCTCACTCATAAAGATGTCTATCTTATTGAGGTATACCAACTGACTACGTATAAGGAAGTAATACAAGGTATCGACTCCCTATTATGACAAAGTGTCATGAGTCCGAAATGGATTCCATGTATATCAACCAAGTTTGGATACTAGTTAATGTACCACAAGGCATTGTGTCTGTTGGTACTATATAAGTCTTCAAGGAAGACATACATGGATGGCAACATACCAAGGTTACTAAGCTGGGCTTGTAGCGGAAAGGGTCGTTATCAACATTGTGTTGATTATGATTCAACCTTTTACCTGTTGCCACGGTAAATCCATTTGGATAATGCTTGCTAACGCTGCATGTTTCATTATGAAATATGTTAGCTGAACGGGAAAATCGATTTCCTGAAAGGGAAACCTTATGGGGGATATTTACAACATCCTGTCGGTTTTTTCGTACCATAAAAAGCAAACAAGGTTTGCAGGTTATTCGATCCATGTTTGGATTAAAGCAAGCATAGGTTCTTAGAATTATCATTTTGATGTAATCATAATAATTTATGATTTAATTCAAAACGAAAATGATTCTTGTGTATATAAGAGGTTAGTGGGAGCGCACTAACAGTGGCTGTCCTATAAATAATGATAATACGCATTTCTTGGAAATGATATTCCCATAATATATCGGTGAAAGCTTGGCTTTCACCGATAATATTCTCCGTAGAATTCTTGGGAGAAACAACCTTTATTCTAGGAATAAAGATCTACTGGGATAGATCTAAAAGTTGTTGAAACTATCCCAGAAATCATACATTGAAAAATGTACGTGACCCGGTGTCTCATACGCTTTGAGCATATGGATTCACAAACAGGCCAATCCAAGTGATATCATTGGATTGATGTTAAGAACATCCGTTAGTATCTTAGAGAACTAAGGATGTTGTCTTAAACTATGGAGATGGAGAACTTGAAGTGACTGGGATCACTGTAGCAAGTTTCCTAACCGATCAAACGACTATAAGTCGTAAAACGGTACTATACAGTTTGAATAACGCTACAGTAAGCTGGAAATCTTCCAAGAAAGATACCGTTACCGAATAAACAATAAATGCGGGTTATTGTTGCAGCTGAGGCAGCAATAGAAGCCTTCTGGGTCGATAACAAATCTAATTAGATTAGATATAGTTCTGTTAGCAGCTGAGCTAGGCATCAGCGCAGGCTAAAGAATTAATGGTCTCATCAACGAACACAGATACATACTTCGCTATCATCTGATTCGTTCGGATCATACATCGTGGCGATGTGATGATCGAATAAATCGCATCAGACGATAATCATGCAAATTCGCTTACGAAAGCATTTTCTCAGCAGTTTGAGCCAACCGTACATAGTTCGAGTGTAAGACACTCAAGTGACTGGCTATAGGCCAAGTGGGAGATTGTTGGACAATTATGACCCATAGCGTCACTATTTGTACAGATTAAGGTGTTATTGTACAAATTAACTATGTGATAAAGGAGATTGCACTCTTATCATTTGTGATTAGATCACCTAGATATATAAATGATAGGAGGTCCTATGATTTGTTCCTGGATTGAGAATGATATGAGACAGTATCAGTCCACGAAGGATAAATCATTAAATATCTTTAGTCAGAGTATTATCGAGATTGGACATCGATAAATACGTAAAAGACTAGTACTACACTTGTGCTCGTTGTGAGGGCACAACGACATAGTTCTCATATATTTGGGTATAGGATACTCATGCAAGTGTAATAGGAGTTTGTGTTTTACCGATGGTACGGGAAACAGCTTCGCTCTGGATAGACCCCCTCGGAATTCCATTGGTAGTATGACTATGTGTCTATGGAAGTCCGAAATCAGGGTAGGGTATTTGGTCTTAACCTGAGACTTGCACCGCTAATACTTACGATAATCAATATACTTTGGTTGTGGTCGTCCAGGGCTTTAACCGGTTTCTGTGTACGCCTCTTCTGGGTATATCGAGAATCGTAGTGTGTTGGGTGTGATGTCAAGACGGAAGTGTCACTCCAGTCATATGGAGTTGATGATCGCGCAGGGATACAGAACTGGTTCTCTAAAAAGGTTGCAACCGCGGGATAATATGACTTGGTCATGATTATCCGATATTAAAGAGACTAGTTACTCATAATCCGATATATGCTTCACACGGGGCAGACACTGTACCAGCCCCAGGCCTTGCATATGATCATCCGATACTGGATCGAAATACGCAATACTATGTATACTACGCCTGATATAGATCCTTTTATTCCTATAAGGAATTTCTAGAGAATTGGGTAGGCATGGCGCTTTGCTAGAAGCCAACCTTGTATTGTAAATCAGTATAAATGTAGTACGAGGTACTTACGTGTTCGGATAGTCCGACGACCGAATTTACTGCCAACATATCCGGGGATCTCATGGGTCGCTTCCCGAAGATTCACCGATGAGGTATGACTCGCACTATTAATTAATCCGGGATTAATTAGATAAGAGAGAAAATTAATCTGGGATTAATTACGGAGATATTTTATCTGGGATAAATATCATATAAAGATAGATAACGATTATTTTGGAATTAATCGATTAATTAATATATTCGATATATTAAACGAAATTGGATTTCGACGCGGAATTAAAATTAGATTTTAATTCGGGCGAATGAATTAATTCGTTAGCGATGTGAATAGTGACTTCGCTAGGCGTAATCATTTAATTACGTCGCAACGGAAAATTCATTAATTTGGAATTAGCGAACCCGAGCCCGGATTGTTTGCGAGCGCATTCGCATTTCGAATTCGAGTGCGGCACGCAAGTCAAATCAAGCGTCAAATCATTAGTCGCATCAAGCGTCAAATCACATGTCACTTTGAATGATGTGACTTGACAACTTGATTGAAAGATGTGACTTGATGGAGTTGATGGAAAGCATTTGATGGCTTGAAAGACATTAATATTATTTTATTAATGGTATTTGACTTTCAAATTTGTGTATTTGATACACTTAATTCCATTACAACAAAACCATCTCTCTCTCTTCACTTCTTATCCCTCTCATTCTCGGCCTTGGAGGCTATTTTTCTCCTCTTGGTTTCTGCAGTTCACCGAGAGACAAAGAGAAAAATAGGAAGCAAAAAGTCACGATTTTGTGGCAAAATCGGGAGTGCTAGCACACTACGAAGTCATGCGAAGGTGATGGGAAGTCCACCCATGAGCCGCGAATCATTTGACGAAGCTTGGAGCTTGATTCTAGAAGCTTGAAGCCGAATTCATGGAGGCCAAAATCAGCCACTGCCGAGCATTCACATTGAGCAGAAACCGAGTTTTGTTGCCTCCCGCGTCGCTCAACCGATCGATGTGAGTATTCCGCAACTCACTCGTTGTATTCGCACTTGTTTCATGCTTGTTTATTGATCATTGGGACCTTAGCAAACTCCAACTGCAGAGACACTAGTAGTTACCCCAGGATTAGTTATCTGCTCCAACCAGGAAGAAACATGCATTCACACTGAACTCAAGATGTTGAGTGGGTGGTAGATACTGCAGCATCCTACCACGTCACCCCTCACAGAGATTTCTTCACTATTAGTGTCCTAGACATGCCACAGGATCTCTAAGCGTGATTAGTGTGTGAATAAATCAAGAAGTTTATGGAATTAACTTACATTGATTAACTTTGACTTTCAAAACTTTTCATGGATGTTGAAGCTTCCAAGCTCATGGGTGAGTATCCTTATCACCTTCATTTGACTCCCTTATGTGATAGCAAGAACAAAAGTGGCTGAATTTTTCCCTCCAAGAGAAGCAACAATTTGCCTGGAGAGAGGAAGCAATCGGCCAATGAGAGTTAAGGCCATTCGGCCAAAAACAAAGAATGAATAAAAAAATGGCCTCTGTCAGCCAATTAAGAAAGAAGTCAGTGGCCTATCTATTAAAAGCAAAAGGCCATTCGGCCAATAGTGAAAAAGAGATAAAATGAATAATCTAAAATTCATTAATTGAATTTTTCTTTTTCAAAAGGCAAAGAGTGTTTTACAAGTTTCCACCAAAACTCATCATCCACTTCTATCACCAAAGGTGACTAATGATGTAAGTGAAGTGGGCCGCACTTTAAATTCAAAATTCAAGTGGGCTTGCTCAACACACTTCGGGCTCGGATTCGTTTAATCCGATTAAACATATTTTCCATCGCGGCATAATTAAATCCAATTTAATTAAATAATAATGCCTACCAAAATTATTACGGAAGTCGCTCATGAATTAATTCCAATTAATTCGTTCGTTAGAATTTAAATCCAATTTATTTCCGCATTGAAATCCAATTTCATTTAATATATCCAATATATTATTTTAGCCTAATAAATTAAATAGAAAAATCCAATTTAACTATTAAATTTATTTTGCCGATTAATTTCAAATTAATCACGTTCTCTTTCCTTCATAAACTAATCCCAGATTAATTCTTTCTCTGATAATTAATCCCAGATTAATTCTTGTCGTAATTAATCCCAGATTAATTCTTTCTCTGATAATTAATCCCAGATTAATTCTTGCCGTAATTAATCCCAGATTAATTTTCTCTCTCGTAATTAATCCCAAATTAATATTGTTCGAGTCAAATATCATCGGTGAATCTTTAGGATGCGACCCAAGAGATCCCTGGATATGTTGGTAGTAAATACGGTTATCGGACTATCCGAATACGTGCGTACCCGGTACCACGTTCTTACCGATTTACAAGACATGGTTGGCTTCTAGCAAAGCATTGTGCCTACCCAATTCTCCAGAAATATTATTCTACGGAATACATGATCTTTGTCAGGCGTAGTATACATAGTATTGCGTATTACGATCCAATATCGGATGTCACATGCTAGGCCTGGGGCTGGAGTTGTGTCTGCCCCGTACGAAGCATATATCGGATCACTAGCAACTAGTCTATTTATGATCGGAAAGTCATGACCTAGTCATACTTCCCCGATGGCTATAGCACTTAGAGTATCAGTTCTGTATCCCTGCGTGATCATCATCTCCATATGACTGAAGTGATACTTCCTTCTTGACATCACACCCAATACACTACGATTTTCATAGACACATAGTCATACTACCAATGGGATTCCGAGGGGTCTATCCAGATCGAAGCTATTTCCAACAAAACCTCCTATTACACTTGCATGAGTATCCAATACCCAAATATATGAGATCTATGTTGTTACGCTTCCATAACACGCACAAGTGTAATACTAGCCTATTCTGCTTTATCGTTGTCCAGTCTCGATGATACTACGACTAGGGATATTTAATGATTAAACCTTTGTGGATTAATATTATCTCATATCTTATTAATCCGGAACTAATCATAAGGACTTTTATCATTTATATATATCCAGGTAATCCAATTACAAATGATAAAAGAGCAATTTCCTTTGTCACATAGTTAATTTGTACAACAACACCATGTTCTGTACAAATAGTGATGATATGGGACATAATTATCCAATAATCTCCCACTTGGCCTATAGCCAATCACTCAAGTATCTAACACTTGAACTATGTACAGGTTACTCAAACTTCCGATGAGAAATAACTTTCGTCTGCGGATTTGCAAGGTTATCATCTGATGCAATTTATTCGATCATCATATCGCCATGATGTATGATCTTACAAATCAGATGAAATTATTCGAAGTACATACTTGGATCATTGATGAGACCGTAGTTCATTAGCCTGTGCTGTAGCCTAGCTCAGCTACTAACAGAACTACTCCTAATCCTATTAGGATTATATAGATCCAAAATGCTTATTTTGCTGTCTTATCTGCAGCAATGTTCCGCTCTTGTTGTTTATTCAGCAACAATATCTTACTTGGAAGATTTCCAGCTCACTGTTCCATTGTTTAAACTATATAGTACCCTTATTGTGACTTACAGTCGTTTTTATCGGTTTGGAAACTTGCAGTGGTGAACTCAGTCACCTCAAGTTCTCATTTCCCCATATACTCAGAAAGTATCCTTGGTTCATCCAAGATACTCAAGGATGTTCCTTACATCAATCCAGTGATCATCACCTGGATTAGCCTTATAGTGTCTATATATGCTCAAAGCATATGAGACATCAGGTCACGTACATATCAAAATATACGAACACTGAGAGAGTGTCAGCAGCTTTCTAGATCTATCCCATTAGATCTTTATTCCTAGAATAAAGCCTGCTTCTCCCAGGTATTCCATGGAGAATTTTCATGAAAGACAAGCTTTCACCGATTATAGTATGGGAATGTTATTGCTAAGAAGCAATACATCATCAATGTATGAGACAATCATTGTCAGTGCGCTCACACTAACCTTCTTATATACACAAGAATCATCTTCATTTTGAATTAAATCATATACCATTATGATTACATCAAAATGCTAGTTCCAAGAACGTAATGTTTGCTTCAATCCATAAATGGATCAATTTAACTTACAAACCTTGTTTGCATGTTTTGGCACGAAAAAACCGTCAGGATGTTGCATACAAACATCCTCCAAAAGGTTTCCGTTAAGGAAAGCAGTTTTGGCTTCCGACTGTCATATTTCATAAACGAAATATACAGTTATAGCAAGCATTATCCAAATGGATTTAATCATGGCAACAGGTGAAAACATTTCATCGTAGTCGACACTATGTCGTTGACGATACCCTTTCTGTACAAGAATAGCTTTGTACATTTATATGTTGCCATCCATGTATGTCTTCCTTGAAGACTCATATAATACCAATAGGCACGATGCCTTCTGGTACATCAACCAGTGTCCAAACTTAGTTGGTATACATGGAATCCATTTCGGACTTTATGGCACTTTGCCATAAAAGGAGTCGATACCTTATATCACTTAGTCATACGTACTCGGTTCGTCTTCCTCAATAAGATTGACATCTATATGAGGTGAGATCAGAAACCCATACCCCCTAGGTTGTTTTCTGACTCTCTCAGACTTGCGCGATTCTTGTGTATTCGAAGATTGTGGTATAGTTTCATCCCTGATGAACTGTTCGTGTTCCGTAAAGGATTCGGTGCCTGGAACAGTATGTTAGACAATTATGACCCATAACATCACTATTTGTACAGAACATTGTGTTGCTGTACAAATTAACTATGTGACAAAGGAAATTGCTCTTTTATCATTTGTAATTGGATTACCGAGATATATAAATGATAAAAGTCCATATGATTAGTTCTGAATTGATAAGATATGAGACTATATCAATCCATGAAGGTTTAATCATTAAAACATCCCTATTCGGAGTATTATCGAGATTGGACATCGATAATGCGAAATAGACTAGTATTGCACTTGTGCGTGTTATGAGAGAATAACGACATAGTTCTCGTATATTTTGGTATTGGATACTCATGCAAGTGTAATAGGAGGTTGTGTTTACCGATGGTACGGAAACAGCTTCGCTCTGGATAGACCCTTCGGAATCCCATTGGTAGTATGACTGTGTGTCTATGGGAGTCCGAATCAGGGTAGGTGTATTTGGTCTTAACCTGAGACTTGCACCGCTAATACTTGCGACAATCAATATACTTTGGTTTTGGTCATCCATGGCTTTAATAGGTTCTGTGTACGCCTCTTCTGGGTATATTGAGAATAGTAGTGTATTGGATGTGATGTCAAGATGGAAGTATCACTCCAGTCATAGTGGAGATGATGATCACGTAGGATACAGAACTGGTGCTCTTATATACTGCAACTATCGGGATAATATGACAAGTTCATAGTTATCCGATTATAGAGACTAGTTACCAGAGATCCGATATGTGCTTCGTACGGGGCAGACACAATTCCAGCCCCAGGCCTAGCACGTGACATCTGATACTGGATCGCAATACGCAATACTACGTATACTACGCCTGATATAGATTACATATTCCTTTAAGAATATTTCTGGATAATTGGGTAGGCACGGTGCTTTGCTAGAAGCCAACTATGTCTTGTAAATCGGTAAAAACGTAGTACTAGGTACGTACGTGTTCGGATAGTTCGACGATCGGATTTACTGCCAACATATCCAGGGATCTCATGGGTCGCTTCCCGAAGATTCACCGATGACGTATGACTCGCACATAATTAATCTGGGATTAATTATTAGAGAGAGAAAATTAATCTAGGATTAATTACAGAGATATTTTAAAGAGAGAGAACGATTAATTTGGAATTAATCGATAAAATAATATATTCGATATATTATACGAAATTAGATTTCGACGCGGAATTACAATTGGATTTTAATTCGGGCGAACGAGTTAATTTAGAATTAATTTGCTAGCAATGTGAATAGTAATTTTGTTAGGCATAATTATTTAATTAAATTTGATGTAATTACGTCGCAATAGAAAATTCGTTAATTCGGAATTAGCGAACCCAAGCCCGAGAGTGTTTGCGGGCCCACTCGCATTTCGAATCAAGTGGGGCCCATAAGTCACATCACGCGTCACATCATTAGTCATTCATGTGATGGGTGTCTTCTCACCTTTTTGGTGATTGACAACTTGTCAATTTTTGAATGATGGAAGTAGATGGAAGGCTTTAATGCCTTGTACCTTTTTGACTTTGGTTTTTGGTATTAGATTTTAGAAATCCAAAATACACAAAAAACTAACTCTTCTTCTTCTCTCATTCTCTCTCCCATTCGGCCAAGGTGCCAAATTCTCTCTAATTTCCTCTCAATGCCGAGAGTTACAAGATGCAAAGGAAAGATTTGTGGCAAATTTTTCAATGATGCTAGCACATCCAAGGGGTCATTCAAAGGTGATAGGGAAACCCATCTATGAGCATGGAATCCATTTACAAAGCTTGGAGCTTGGAGCACAAAATGGAGAGCATGGCCGAATCTTGGAGGAGCACAAAGAAAGGGCATGGCCGAACCTAGGAGGAAAAGCTTGAAGAAATTTTTTTGTGTTCGTCGCATCACAAATCCGATCAAAGTGAGTATTCCGCAACTTTAACTTTGTTGTATTCGCACTTTTCATAGCTTAATTTATCTTGGTTTGACCTAGAAACCTCAACAATGGTATCTGAGCATTGATTAAGCATGAAATTTGAATTAGGGTAAAATTTGGGTAAAATTGATTTGAGCATGATTTGATGAAATTGTTTGATTGAGTATGCTTGAATGATGATAACATAGTGTTATGCATGATCAATTTGATGAAAATTGAATTGGATCAATTTTTCCCCAAATAGTAAGCTTGGCCGAAAGTTTAGGTGCCCTAAAGTCATGGTGATTTTTTGTTTTTTGATCATTGGATGAGTTGAAAGACTTGGGATAAATTGATTTAGGATTTAATTGGATTAAAATCGAAATTGGATTTAAAATCCCTAAATTATCGTGAGCTTCAAAGCATGAATTGGGATTGATTTTGCTTCAATTGTGTTGGACATGAATTGATAATTAGAATGCATGATTAATTTTGTAAATTGGTATTTTGGAAATGTTGATTTAAGTAATTAATTATGGCTTATGCACTTTAGTTTATTGAATTGTGAAATTTGGAATTTTGTAATTTAATTAGTTGGGCTAAATTTGGAATTGGGCTTATAAAGTTGTATTTGGGCTTAATGGGCTTGGTTGGGCCAAGTTTGGTTTAGGTTAATTGGTTGGATCCAATTGGGCCTAAACCCATTTCCATAAAGTCCAAATATAATATAATGGACCTTTAAAATTTTAATTGGGCCTAATGGGCCTAAATTGATTTTTGGCAAAAGGGTGATTCCTTATTGGGCTTTGGTTGCCAAAGTCCATGCCTTATAAATTAATTGAAAGCCCATTGGACTTTAATTAAAAGGACATTGGATGTTAATTGGGCTTTGAGACCCGTAAAGATTAGATTTAGAATCTAGGTCGCAAATGCTCATTAATAAAGTGTAATTATTTAATTTGGAATTAAATAAAGAATTATTATTGAATACAAATTAAATTGGATTTAATATTGTAGTTTGATATAATTCAAGAATTTTACTTTGAGTACTTATTCTTAAACGAGTTGGACTCGCGCAAATCAAATTGTTGTTTGAACATTGGATATTCATTAATTTCAGATTAATTAATTGGATTAGATTGATTGATAACATGCTTTGTGTGAATACATGGATGTGATGTATGAATAATGTATATCAGATGGATATTAGATGGGTGAGGGTAATTTTGGAAATTGTTGTAATAAATTTAGAATTTATTAAATTGGACCTGCGTGTCCAGCCTATTACCTCTTGACTCTTTATATTTCTCTTCTCACACTATTCCCCTCAATGTAAATGAGGTTTCTTTAGAAGTGTTATGTAATTGGGTAGAAGTAATATTTTTGCTAGCGGAGAGAGGAAATGGACAGATTTGTTCTAGGAACAAGTTGTTTTAAATATCCATCCGCATATCATTATTAATTTATTTATCGCGCCTTATGCTTTTAGAATGCATGTTTAAGGGTGTATGATGAGACCTAATCAAAGATAATTAATTGGTTGCCAATTACGCAAAAAACCCTCAACACATATTAAGCGTTTTTCCTTCCATTGAATGATTCATTCTCAAGATCCAAGATTGGCACTGGTTTGTTGGCCAAAGTCAAGGCCTTTATCCATCGCGGATGTGTTTGAATCAGGAAGGCTTTGTTCCATATCGCATTTCTTGTCCAATTTAGGATTTGGTGGCCAAAGTCAAGATCACTTCTTGTCCATCGACATTGATTACGAAGCTTTCCAAAGTCAATGGGTCTCGCTTAACTGGAATCATTAAGTTTGTTGTGCCAAAGCCAATGCTTAATTGATTCAGAGGAAAAAGGTTAGGCAATATATCAGATATATTGGCATATATTAGATATATGTTTCGGACTTAGATGTCCACCTACTGGATCTAGGAATTGGATTAGATCCAATTGATCTTAGAGATCTACCTAGTTAAATATCAAACAGCTTGTTGGCCAAAGTCAAGGTTTGTGTGTTATTTAACGGGATCTTAGCCCACTAGGAAACAAGGTTTCCCGAGTACTCAACAGAGGGTTAGAGGCTCGCCGAAAATAGTGAGAGGCAAGTATTAAATTTACAATTTCGTCTAGATATTTGCCAATACGTGCTCATTTCATTTTTCGTCATAATTTAAATATATATTAGTTGGACTAATATTTAATCGTTGTTTTAATTAAACAGTTGGACTGTATTCAAACTACTTCAATTTATAGTTGATTATATAATTGGATTATAGTAATCAATATATTTTGAATTTAACCAATCAAATTGTAGTTGATTAATAGTTAGACTATAGTAATCATTATAATCAATAGTACCTTAAATCGTTGATTGGATAGTTGGACTATAGCAATCAAGATAACTGAAAGATTAGCGTTTAAAACATTCACCTGGGTAAAAATGTCATTAAACGGCTTTAATTTTTTCAAAATGGGAATAAAACCTCAGGATAGTCCTGGGAACTGAGAAGTTACTCTATTTGATAGAGCAACCTCTTGGGCCTAAGCCCGGAGTTGAGCAATAGTAGAACATGCTCTTTGGAAGATTCATGTGATGATAACTTTAGTGCTCAATCCTTTATACTTAATGCAATGACTCTTTAATTCCGTCGTCAAAATTAAGGATTAAATCCTTATACCATGATGATGAAATTAAAGATGTTCATAGATTTATTCTTAAATCTTAGAAGTACAAATTGCATAGGAAGCTCTTTAGCTCGTGTATGTCAGAGGGTACATCTGTCGAACACTAGGTGTCACAGATGATTGCTGACATCAATCAGCTAGGTTAGCTGGGCATTACCTACGTGGCCGAGACTACCAAAGATTTGATCTTATAGTCTCTACCCGAAAGCTGGGGCAGGTTCATTATGAACCAAGAGTAAACTCTTGGAGAGTTGATGGCTATGCTCAAGGAGGCAGAGCGAGAGCTTCTAATATGGGCAAAGGCAAAATCATCACAGTCTTCTAGGAAGACAAATGACATATCCCAAGATGTCTACCTAAACTGTGGCAAACGGGGTCACTGAAGCGTGACTGCCGTATGGACAAGGCAGACATGAAGGAAGAGAAGACGGGCAAGGCTCCGACTTGAAGTATGTTTGTCATAAACATGTTCGCTACTAGTTTCAAAATTGGATTTTTGATACTAAGTGTTGTACATAGATATGTACTGATGTGCAGAATCTGCTGATAAGCAGGATACTGACTTCAGTTGAGATTGATCTGCGAATCAGAAACGGGACGAGAGTCGCTGTTTTAACCGTAGAAACCTAAGTTTAGGAACTACCCTTCAGGTATGTACTTAAATTAGGAAACTGTTACAATGTAACTAGTTTGACTAGAAACATTATCTATATATCAGAGTATAACTCGTTGCGGGTATACCTTTATATTCTAGAACACTAAAGTGTTTTTATTTTATAAAGATGATATTGAGATAAACACATTAGATGTGAATAACAGTATTTATATTTAGAATATAAAATGAATCTCAAACGTATAACATGACAAACAAATACCTCAAACTGAATAAATCAGATGAGACTTATTTGTGGCATTGTTGTTTGGGACACATTAAACAAGACTCGTATATCCACACTTTCGAAGAGTGGATAAAAGGACGAATTTGATTCTATTCAAATGATGTCTACGAATCTAGTTTATTAGGCAAAGTGCCTAAAACACCTTTTACTTGGTAAAAGTGCAAATGCCACTGATCTGTTAGCCCTCGTTCATAGTGAAGTAAGTGGGCCCATATCTAGCTAGGCTAGAGGTGGATATGAATACTTCGTAACCTTTACGGATGTGGCATCGCATTATGGTTATGTGTTTCTCATGAACATAAATCGGAAACTTTTGATAAATTCAAAGAGTTTCGACACGAAGTAGATAAACAGATCGGCAAGAGTATTAAAACCGTCACGGTCAGACTGTGGTGGAAAAAACTTAAGCAATAAGTTTCTCAATTACTTGAAAGAGTATAGTATTCTTTCAATATGGACTCTTCATGGAACACCTCAATTAGACAGTGTGTCCGAACTGAGAAACCGAACCTTGTTGGACATAGTAAGGTTAATCATGAGTCGCTCTGAGCTACCATTTTCCTTCTAGGAATACGCATTTAACAGTGCAACACTTATTTTGAATAAGGTTCCATGAAAATTTGTTTGACAGACTTCATATTAGATATGAACAGGAAAGAAACTGGGTTTTCTCATTCCTGAAGATTTGGGGTTGCTAAGCATATGTTTGGATGATACCAAACTAAAACCCAAATTGGATTAGTGCCTAATTTGTAGGTTATCCTTGGGTAACCAAAGTATAGTACTTATACAACTCACAAGAGAACAATGTAATTATTGCTCGCCATGTGGTTTTCCTAAAAGGAATACCTATATGCAATGGTAAGTGGGAGGAAAGTAAAACTCGATGAAAATCGGAGTAATACTGTTCCAGGCACCGATTCCTTGATGGAACACAAATAGTTCATCAAGGATGAAACTGTACCAATAATCTTCGAATACACAAGAACCGCGTAAGTCGTAGAGAGTCAGAAAACAACCTAGGAGGTATGGGTTTCTGATCTCACCTCATGAAGATGTCAATATTATTGAGGAAGACGAACTGACTACGTATGAGGAAATGATACAAGGTATCGACTCCTATCATGGCAAAGTGCCATGAAGTCCGAAATGGATTCCATGTAAACCAACCAAGTTTGGACACTGGTTGATGTATCGGAAGGCATTGTGCCTATTGGTACTATATAAGTCTTCAAGGAAGACATACATGGATGACAACATACCAACATACATTGAGGGGAATTGGTGAGAAGAGAAATACAATGAGATAAGGAGTTAATAGGCTGGACACGCAGGTCCAATTTAATAAATTGTAAATTTATTACAACAATTTCCAAAATTGCCCTCACCCTTCTAATATCCATCCGATATACATTATCCGTACAATACATCCAAGTATTCACACAAAGCATGTTATTCAATCAATCTAATCCAATTAATTAATCTTTAATTAATTACCATCCAATGTTCAAACAACGATTTGATTTGCCCGAGTCAAACTCGTTTAAGAATAAATACTCAAAGTACGTATTCTTGAATTATATCGAACTACAATTTTAAATCCAATTTATATTGTATCCAATACTAATTCATATTTAATTCCAAATTAAATAATTACACTTATTTATGTGCCTTAAAGACTTGGATTCCAAATCCAATCTTAATGGGTCTCAAATGCCCAATTAGTATCCAATACTATTTAATTTAAGTCCAATGGGCTTTTATTTAATTCTTTAGGTGTGGGTTTTGGCCATCATGGATCAAACCCAAGATGCTAAAGCCCAATTAGGAATCACCCTATGCCAAAATCAATTTAGGCCCATTAGGCCCAATTAAAATTTTAAAGGCCCAATTGTCATATTTGGACTTTATGGAAATGGTTTTAGGCCCAATTGGATCCAACCAATTATTCTAAACCAAACTTGGCCCAACCAATCCCATTAAACCCAATTACAACAATTAAATTAATACATTATTCCAAATTACATATTAATTCAATTCAAGTGTAATTAACATAATTAATTAATTAATCTAATGCTTCCAAAACATTAATTAATCCAATTTAATCATGTTTAACATTTCCAATTCATGTCCAACACAAATTGAAGCAAAATCAATTCTACAACATGCTTCAAAGTTCACGGCAATAGCAACAAAAATCATTCAATTTGATTTCAATCCAATTAAACCAACATTCAATACTTCTATCATGCTATTTAACACATCCAATTGACTAATTCAAAAAATTAACCATGAGCTTTCCTAGGGTAGTGATCGGCCAAGCATGGATTTTGGGGATTTTTGATCTAATCAACTTATCACAAAATCAATGATGCACAAATCCAATTAAACATCATACAAGCTCAACTAAACCATCAATTTAAGAAAATACATACTCCAAGCATAAAATCTCAAATTAAAGTTTACAAACCCTAGAAACAAATCAAGCTTAGATCTCACTCTGATACCAATTGTAAGTGTCCTAGACATGCCACTGGATCTCTAAGCGTGATTAATGTGTGAATAAATCAAGAAGTTTGCGGAATTAACTTACATTGATCGGCTTTGACTTTCAAAACTTTTCATGGATGTTGAAGCTTCCAAGCTCATGGGTGAGTATCTCTATCACCTTCATTTGACTCCCTTATGTGCTAGCAAGAAAAAAAGTGGCCGAATTTTGCCCTCCAAGAGAAGCAACAATTCGCCTAGAGAGAGGAAGCAATCGGCCCTTGAGAGTTAAGGCCATTCGGCCAAAAATAAAGAATGAATAAGAAAAGTGGCCTCTGTCAGCCAATTAAGAAAGAAGTCAGTGGCCTCTCTATTAAAAGCAAAAGGCCATTCGGCCAATAGTGAAAAAGAGATAAAATGAATAATCTAAAATTCATTAATTGAATTTTTTTTTCAAAAGGAAAAAGAGTGTTTTACAAGTTTCCACCAAAACCCATCATCCACTTCTATCACCAAAGGTTACTAATGATGTAAGTGAAATGGGCCCCATTTTAAATTCAAAATTCAAGTGGGCTTGCTCAACACACTTCGGGCTCGGATTTGTTTAATCCGATTAAACGAATTTTCCGTCGCGGCATAATTAAATCCAATTTAATTAAATAATAATGCCTAGCAAAATTATTACAGAAGTCGCTCGTGAATTAATTCCAAATTAATTCGTTTGTTAGAATTTAAATCCAATTTATTTGCGACCCAAGAGATCCCTGGATATGTTGGCAATAAATATGGTTATCGGACTATCTGAATACGTGGGTATCCGGTACCGCGTTCTTACCGATTTACAAGACATGGTTGGCTTCTAGCAAAGCACCGTGCCTACCCAATTCTCCAGAAATATTCTTCTACGGAATACATGATCTTTGTCAGGCGTAGTATACATAGTATTGCGTATTACGATCCAGTATCAGATGTCACATGTTAGGCCTGGGGCTGGAGTTGTGTCTGCCCCGTACGAAGCATATATCGGATCACTAGCAACTAGTCTCTTTATGATCGGAAAGTCATGACCTAGTCATACTTCCCCGATGGCTATAACACTTAGAGTACCAGTTCTGTATCCCTGCGTGATCATCATCTCCATATGACTGAAGTGATACTTCCTTCTTGACATCACACCAATACACTACGATTATCAGTATACCCAGAAGAGGCGTAAACAGAACCTGTTAAAGCCCCGGACGACCAAAACCAAAGTATATTGATTGTCGCAAGTATTAGCGATACAAGTCCCAGGTTAAGACCAAATACACCTACCCTGATTCAGATTCCCATAGACACATAGTCATACTACCAATGGGATTCCGATGGGTCTATCCAGAGCGAAGCTGTTTCCGTACCATCGGTAAATAAAACCTCATTTTACACTTGCATGAGTATCCAATACCCAAATATATGAGAACTATGTCGTTACGCTTCCATAACACGCACAAGTGTAATACTAGCCTATTCACATTATCGATGTCCAGTCTTGATAATACTACGACTAGGGATATTTAATAATTAAACCTTATGGATTAATACTGTCTCATATCTTATTAATTCGGAACTAATCATAAGGACTTTTATCATTTATATATATCCAGGTAATCCAATTACAAATGATAAAAGAGCAATTTCATTTGTCACATAGTTAATTTGTACAACAACACCATGTTCTGTACAAATAGTGATGATATGGGTCATAATTATCCAACATTCACAACATACAAAGTATGAGACTTTGGAACAGTGAAGATGGGAAATACCAGTTCCTTTTAGATAGTGGGAATTGATGAAATTCAGTTGCGGACAAATTCAGGGTATACAATAACCCTGAAGGAGGTGGGATATGTTCCAGAACTTTGGCTTAATATACTCTCGGGGGTAGCCCTTAACAAACAGAGCTATGCTAGCCACTTTAGTAATGGCACTTGGAGAATGATAAAAGGCGCCATAGTCATCGCCCGAGGACATATTTGTGGCACTTTATATAATAATCATGTGAAGATATGAGCAGAAAGCCTCAGTGTAGCTGAAAAATAGGCTTCTCCAAATCTTTGGCACTACAGACTCGGTCACATGAGTGAAAGAGGGTTGTCTACTTTGACAAATGATCTAATCACTGTCTTCAAGAATACTGCTCTAGATCCTTGCAATCACTGTCTATTCGGTAAGCAACATAGAGTCTTCTTTAGTTTCTCTTCTACGAGAAGATCAAAGTTGCTTAGTCTGATGTACTGTGATGTTTGTGGTCCATTGGAGGTCAATTCACTATGCGGTAACAAATACTTTCTAACTTTCATTGACGATAATTCTCGGAATGTATGGGTGTATTTTCTGAAAATAAAGGATCAGGTCTTGGATTATTTCAAACTATTCCATGCCATGGTTGAGCGTGAAACAAGGAAGAAACTGAAGTGCCTCCACATAGATAATGGAGGCGAGTACACTTCCAGGGAGTTCGATGCCTACTGCGGAAGTCACGACATTTGACATGAAAGGATTGTTCCACGCATTCCACAACATAATGGTGTTGTTGAAAGAATGAACCACACTATTATGGAGAAAGTCAGAAGCATGATCAGCATGGCTAAGCAGCCAAAGCCATTCTGGGGAGAAGTTGTTCGTGCCGCCTGCTACCTGATCAATAGATCACCATCTCTACCGTTGAATTTTGAGATTCCGGAGAAAGTGTGGTCTGGTAAGAATCCCTCATATTCTCACCTTATAACATTCGACTGTTTAGCCTTTGCACATGTATCCAATGAGCTTAGACAGAAGCTCGATGCAAGGACTACTCCATGCATCTTCATATGCTATGGAGACGAGGAATTTGGATACAGGTTATGGGACCTGGAGGAAAAGAAGGTCATCAGAAGCAGAGATATAGTGTTTCTTGAAGACCAAATAATAGATTACGTTGAAAAGCCCAAGATGTCTTCTAATTCCAGTGCCTACAAAACCGATGCAAATCCAGATAGAACCCCAACACCAACAAGAGTGGCCACAGATAATGATGGGGTGCATAATATGCTAGAAGCAGAACCAGAGGAGGAAGATGGTGTTGAGCATGGGGAGCTGCAACCCGCTCCATCAGAGGCTACAAGATCATCCACAGATCTGGATGATAACAGACCTCTAGAAACCAGTAATCCTCCAGTACAAAGATTTGAGCGAGGCCAGATTCCATCAAATAGATACTCAGGATCTGAATATATTCTGCTTACTGACGAATGAGAGCCAAAAAGTATCAAAGAAGCGATATCTCATAAAAACAAAGGAAAATGAATGCACACAATACATGATG
The DNA here is from genome assembly GCA_019454045.1 of Zanthoxylum bungeanum. Taxonomy (NCBI): domain Eukaryota; kingdom Viridiplantae; phylum Streptophyta; class Magnoliopsida; order Sapindales; family Rutaceae; genus Zanthoxylum; species Zanthoxylum bungeanum. Next base: position 100,575 of record SKCR01039096.1, on the reverse strand, counting down.
AAATGGAATCTCTGTAGAAAAATAATACTTATGAGATAGTCAAGCTCCCGCAAGGCATGAAGGCACTGAAAAAACAAATGGGTGTTCAAGCTAAAGAAAGATGATAGCAGAAATGTGGTGAAACACAAAACCCGGTTAGTAGTCAAATGATTCCTACAGAAAAAGGGAATTGACTTTGATGAAATTTTTTCACCAGCCGTAAAAATGGCTTCAATCCGAGTTATCCTAGGATTGGTAGCCAGTTCGAACTTAGAGCTTGAACATATGGATGTTAAGACAACATTTCTTCATGGTGATCTAAATGAAGAAATCTACATGGAGCAGCCTGAAGGTTTCAGGGTTATAGAAAAAAAAACCTTGTTTGCAAGCTGAAAATAGCTTGTACGGGCTCAAGCAAGCACCAAGGCAGTGGTACAAGAAGTTTGACTCAGTCATGGTGAGTCAAGGCTACAAAAGAACTGCAGCAGACCAGTGTGTCTATATTCAAATATTTTCGGATGGAAATTTCATTGCTCTTCTACTATATGTAGATGACATGTTGATCGTTGGACAAGATGCAGCGAAGATCGGCCAGTGAAGAAGTAACTCTCTAAGTCTTTTGACATAAAAGACTTAAGACCAGCTCAACAGATTTTGGGAATGGAAATAGTTTGTGACAGCCAGAACAAAAGGTAGTGGCTTTCACATGAAAGTTATATTGAACGGATAATCAGGAGGTTCGATATACAGAATGTCAAACCTATTAGTGTTGGACAGTTATGACCCATAGCGTCACTATTTTTACAGATCATGGTGTTGTTGTACAAATTAACTATGTGACAAAGGAAATTGCTCTCTTATCATTTGTGATTAGATCACCAAGATGTATAAATGATAGGAGGTCCTTATGATTAGTTCCTGGATTTAGATGATATGAGACAGTATCAATCCATGAAGGTTTAATCATTAAATATCCCTAGTCAGAGTATTATCGAGATTCGACATCGATAATGCGAAAAAGACTAGTATTACACTTGTGCGCGTTGTGAGGGCATAACGGCATAGTTCTCATATATTTGGGTATATGATACTCATGCAAGTGTAATAGGAGGTTGTGTTTTACCGATGGTACGGAAAACAGCTTCGCTCTAGATAGACCCCACGGAATTCCATTGGTAGTATGACTATGTGTCTATGGAAGTCCAAAATCAGGGTAGGTGTATTTGGTCTTAACATGAGACTTGCACCGCTAATAATTGCGACAATCAATATACTTTGGTTTTAGGTCGTCCAGGGCTTTAACAGGTTCTGTGTACGCCTCTGCTGGGTATATTGAGAATCGTAGTGTGTTGGGTGTGATGTCAAGACGGAAGTATCACTCCAGTCATAGTAGAGATGATGGTCACGTAGGAAACGGGACTGGTTCTCTTATATGCTGCAGCTATCGGGATATTATGACTAGGTCATGTATATCTGATTATAGAGACTAGTTACCAGAGATCCGATATGTGCTTCGTACAAGGCAGACACAATTCCAGCCCCAGGCCTAGCATGTGACATCCGATACTGGATCGAAATACGTAATACTACGTATACTACGCCTGATATAGATCACATATTCCTGTAAGGATATTTCTGGAGAATTGGGTAGGCATGGCACTTTGCTAGAAGCCAACATTGTCTTGTAAATTGGTATAAACGTAGTACTAGGTACTTACGTGTTCGGATAGTCCGACGACCGGATTTACTGCCAACATATCCGGGGATCTCATAGGTCGCTTCCCGAAGATTCACCGATGACGTATGACTCGCACTTTATTAATCTGGGATTAATTAGATAAGAGAGAAAATTAATCTGGGATTAATTACGGAGATATTTTATCTGGGATAAAATATCATTTAAAGAGAGATAACGATTAATTTGGAATTAATCGATAAAATAATATATTCGATATATTATACGAAATTGGATTTCGACGCAGAATTGAAATTAGATTTTAATTCGGGCGAACGAGTTAATTTAGAATTAATTCATTAGCGACGTGAATAGTGATTTTGCTAGGCATAATTATTTAATTACGTTGTAACGGAAAATTCATTAATTCGGAATCAGCGAACCCGAGCACGAGAGTGTTTGCGAGCACACTCGCGTTTCGAATTCGAGTGCGGCCCGCAATTCACATCAAGCGTCAAATCGCTAGTCAATCAATTGATGTGACAACTTGTCACTTGATTAAGTGAATAGTTGATGGAAGTGGTTGATGACATTTATATTTGACTTTTGGAAAGCCAAAATTTTGGTAAATCAATTAATTGATTTTGGAAAATCAATTAAAGTGTATTTGATACACAATCTTTAACCAACCAACACAACTCTCCTCTCTTTCTCTTCATCTCTCTCACTCGGCCATAGGCTGATTTGCTTCACTGGTTTCACCGTGAACCAAGGAGAAGAAAAGTGATGAATTGTTGCAATTTTTCACAAGTGCTAGCACACTTCCGGAGTCACGCGAAGGTGATAGGGAAACCAACCCGTGGGCTTGGAATCACCACCAAAAGCTTGGAGCTTGGACTGAAAATTGGAGGACAAAAGCAGTGGACTGCCGAGAGCCTCAAAGGAGTTCAAAGGGCTTAAAAAGTTTTGTTCTTCACCGCATCGCTCAACCGATCATTGTGAGTATTCCGCGACTTCCTCGATGTATTCGCACTTTGTTTCTTGCTTGATAATCGATCCTCGGGACTTAGTGATTTCCCAACAATGGTATTAGAGTGAGTAAAAGCATTAAACTTGAATTTAAGGTTAAAATTGGGTAAAATGTATTTGAGCATGATTCGATGAAATTGGATGATTGAGTATGCTTAAATAATGTTTAATTGAAGTTTGATTGGATCAATTTCATGAAAAGTTGTTTGGAACAATTTTCCCCAAAAATCTTAGCTTGGCCAAGAGTAGTAGTGCCCTAATTGTCTTGGTATTTTGATTTTTGATTCATTGGATGACTTGAAATCAATTGGGAATGTTGATTTAATATTGAATTGGATTTAATTGGATTGAATTCGAATCAGACATAAAAATGCCCAACATTTCCGAGACTTGATAAGCATGAAAATGGGTTTGATTTTTGTTAAAATGTATTGGACTTGTTTTAATGTTGATAAGCATAATTAATTAGGCTAATTGGTGTTTTGGAAATATTGATTTGGGTAATTAATTATGCTATACACTTTGAGTAATTAAATTGTGAAATTGGATTTTAGTAATTTAATTATTTGGGCTTAAATTGGATTTGGGCTTGTAAAGTTGTTATTGGGCTTTAATGGGCTTGGTTGTACCAAGATTGGTTTAGGTAAATTGGTTGGATCCAATTGGGCCCAAGACCACTTCCATAAAGTCCAATTATGACTAATGGACCTTTAACTTTAATTGGGCCTAAATTGGTTTCTAGGCTTATGAGGTTATTCCTTGATTGGGCTTTGGTTATTGGGTTTGACCCAAGTTGACCAAAAGTCCATTCCTTAAAGAAATTAATTGAAAGCCCATTGGACTTTAATTAAATTAACATTGGATGTTAATCGGGCTTTGAGACCCATAACGATTAAATTTGGAATTTAAGTCGTAAAGGTTCGTTATTAAAGTGTAATATTTAATTTGGAATTAAATAGCGAATTAGTATTAAATGCAAATTGAATTGGATTTAAATTTGTAGTTTAATATAATTCAAGAATTTGTACTTTGAGTACTTATTCGCAAAACGAGTTTGACTCGCACAAAATCAAATCGTTGTTTGAACATTGGATGGTCAGTAATTATCAGATTAATTAATTGGATTAGATTGATTGATAACACGCTTATGTGAATACATGGTTGCGATTCATGAATAATGTATATCAGATGGATATTAGATGGGTAGGGCAATTTTGGAAATTGTTGTAATAAATTTAGAATTTATAATTGGACTGCGTGTCCAGCCTATTACCTTCTTACTCTATGTATTTCTCTTCTCACCTATTCCCCTCAATGTAAATGAGGTTTCTTTAGAAGTGTTATGTAACGGGTAGAAGTAAATACTTGTGCTAGCGGGAGAGAGGAAATGGAGAGATTTGATCTAGGATCAATGTGTTAAGTATCCATCTGCATATCATTATTATATTTATTTACGCGCCTTCTTATATGTTTAGAATGCATGTTTAAGGGTGTATGATGATGTGACCTTAACAAAGATAATAAATTGGTTGCCAATTTGCACGCTAAAAACCCTCGTAAAATATTAAGCGTTTTTCCTTCCATTAAGTGATTCTTACTCAAGATCCAAGACTGGCATTGGTTTGTTGGCCAAAGTCAAGGCCTCTTTCCGTTGAGGATGTGTTTGAATCATGAAGGCTTTGTTCCATATCAGTGTCTTGTCTAAGTTGTGATTTGTTGGCCAAAGTCAAGATCACTTCTTATCCATCGACATTGATTACGAAGTTTTCCAAGGTCAATGGGTTCCGTTTAACTGGGATCACTAAGTTTGTTGTGCTAAAGCCAAGGCTTAGTTGATTCAGAGGAAAAAGGTTAGGCAATATATTGGATATATTGGCATATATAATATATATGTTTCGGACTTGGATGTCCCCCTACTGGATCTAGGAATTGGATGGGATCCAATTGATCTTAGAGATCTACCTAGTTAATTATCATACAATTTATTGGCCAAAGTCAAGATTGTGTGACATTTAACGGGATCCTAGCCCACTAGGAAACACGGTTTCCCGAGTACTCCACAGAGGGTTAGAAGATCGCCGAAAAATAGTTGGGGGCAAGAATTAAATTTGCAATATTCGTTTAATTACTTGACATACGCGCTCAATCACAATTCATTCGTCGATAAATTAAATGTTAGTTGGACTAATATTTAAATGGTTGTTTTAATAAACAGTTGGACTGTATTCAAACTATTCATTTATAATTGATTATATAATTGGATTATAGTAATCAATATATTTGATTTAATTAATTATAGTGATTTTATAATTGGCTTATAGTAATCAATATAATTGAATTTAACCTATTAAATTATAATTGATTATATAGTTGGACTATAGTAATCATTATAATAAATAGTACCTAAAATCGTTGATTAAATAGTTGGAATATTAGAATCAAGATAAAATTGAAAGCTTGACATTTAAAACATAATCCTAGGGAAAATGTATTTAAATGGTTTAATTTTCAAATTGGGAATAAAATTTCAGGATGGTCATGGAAACTAATAAGTTACTTTATTTGATAAAATAACATATTAGGCCTAAGCCCAGAGTTAAGCAAATAAGTGGAACATGATATTTGGAATATTCATGTGATGATAACTTTAATGCTTAATCCATTATACTTGTCATATAGACTCCTTAATTTCTTAATCAGAACTAAGGATTAGATCCTTAAAGTATGATAATGAAATTGAAGGATCTTCATAAATCTATACTTAGATTTAGAAGTACTAAAATTGCAATACATAACTCTTGGAGAGTTAATGGTCATTCTCAAGGAGTCAAAGCCAAAGTTTGCAATAAGGCAAGTAGCGCAAGACGCACCTTACTTCGACATTCCGGAAGGTCAAGGCTGGGCCAAGGCTTCTGGGGTGGAAAAGGGCAGGCAAAGGCAAAATCATTATAATCTTCTGGGAAGATAAAAGACATATCCAAAAATGTCTCCCTAAATTGTGGCAAACGGGATCGCGGAAGCGTGACTGCCGTTTGGATAAAGCAGACATGAAGGAATTGAAGACGGGCTAGGCTCTGACTTCAAATATGTTTTTCATAAAATATGTTCACTACTAGTATTAAAATTGGATTTTAAATACTTAGTGTGGTACATAAATATGTATTGATGTGCAGAATCTGCTATGATCAGGATACTGACTTCAGTTGAGATTTACCTACGAGTCGGAAACGGGACAATAGTCGCTTTTTTAACCGTAGACACCTAAGTTTAAGAAATACCATTTGGGTGTGTACTTAAATTAGGAAACTGTTAAAATGTAACTAGTTTGACTAGGAACATTATCTCTATGTCAGAGTTTAATCCGTTGCGGATATACCTTTATATTCTAGAACACTAAAGTGTTTTATTTTATAAAATGATATTGAGATAAACACATTATATGTGAATAACAGTATTTATATTTTGAATATAAATAAATCTCAAACATATAATATGACAAACAAATAGCTCAAACTGATTTGATCAGAAGAGACTTAATTGTGGCATTGTTGTCTGGGACACAATTTAACAAGACTTGTATATCTATACTTTCGAAGAGTGGGTACTAGGACAAATTTGATTTCAATCAAATATGTCTACGAAGCTAGTTTATTGGGCAAAGTGCCTATAACACTATTTACTTGGTTAAAAGTGCAAGTGCCACCGATCTGTTAGCCCTAGTTATCAGTGAAGAAAGTGGGCCCATGTCTAGCTAGGCTAGAGGTGTATATGAATATTTCGTGACCTTTACTGATGTGGCATCGCATTATGGTTATATGTTTCTTTTGAAACACAAATCGGAAACTTTTACAGTTCGACACGAAATAGACAAACAGATCAGCTAAAGTATAAAATCATCACGGTTAGACCATGATGAAAATACTTAAGCAATAAGTTTCTCAAATACTTGAAAGAGTATAGTATTCTTTCAATGAGGACTCCTCCCGGAACACGTCAGTTTGACGGTGTGTGTCCGAACGGAGAAACCCAATTTTGTTGGACATGATAAGGTTAATCATGAATCGCTCCGAGCTACCATTTCCTTCAACGAATATGCATAAACAGTGCATAACTTATTTTGAATAAGGTTCCATAAAAATCTATTTGACAGACTTCATATTAGATAGAACAGGAAAGAAACTGGGTTTCTCATTCCTGATGATTTGGATATGCTAGGCATGTGTTTGGATGATACCAAACTAGAACCCAAATCGGATAAGTGCCAATTGTAGTTATCCTAGGGAAACCAAAGTATAATACTTAAACAACTCACTAGAGAACAATTTAATTGTTGCTCACCATGCGGTTTTCCTAAGAGGAATACCTATATGCAGTGGTAAGTGGGAGGATAGTAAAACTCGATGAAAATCGGAGTAATACTATTCCAGGCACCGATTCCTAATGGAACACGAATAGTTCATCAAAGATGAAACTATACCAGTAATCTTCGAATACACAAGAACCACGTAAGTCGGAGAGAGTCAAAAAACAACCTGGGGTATGGGTTTCTGATCTCACCTCGTAAAGATGTCAATCTTATTGAGGAATACGAACTGACTACGTATGAGGAAGTGATACAAGGTATCGACTCCCTATTATGGAAAAATGTCATGATATCCTAAATGGATCCCATGTATACCAACTAAGTTTGTACACTAGTTGATGTACCACAAGACATTGTGCCTATCGGTACTAGATAAGTCTTCTAGGAAGACATACATGGATGGCAATATACCAACGCACTAGCTAGGCTTGTAGCGAAAAAGTATCGTTATCAACATTGTGTCAATTACGACGAAACCTTTTATCGTTGCCACGGTAATCCATTTGGATAATGCTTGCTAATGCTGCATGTTTCATTTATGAAATGTGGTAGCTGAATGTCAAAACCACTTTCCTTAACGGAAACCTTTTGGATGATGTTTACAACATCCTGACGGTTTTGTCGTACCAAAACTAGCAAACAAGGTTTGTAGGTTATTCGATCCATGTGTTTAGATTGAAGCAAGCATTGAATCATTGGAATTATCATTTTAATATAATCATAATGGTGTATGATTTAATTCAAATCGAAAATGATTCTTGTATATAAGGAGGTTAGTGGGAGCGCACTGACAATAAATGTCCTATAAATAATGATAATATGTCATTTGTTGGAAATGATATTCCCATAATAACAATCGGTGATGAAGCTTGGCGTTCATGAAAATTCTCCGTAGAATTCTTGGGAGAAAACAACCTTTATTCTAGGAATAAAGATCTACAGGGATAGATTTAAAATTGTTAACATTCTCCGAGAAATCGTACATTGAAAAATGTACGCGACCTGGTGTGTCATACGCTTTGAACATATGGATTCACAAACAGGCCAATCCAAGTGATAGTCATTGGATTGACGTTAAGAATATCCGTTAGTATCTTAGAGAACTAGGGATGCTGTCTTAGACTATGGAGAATGAGAACTTGAAGTGACTGGTTTCACTACTGTAAGTTTCGTAACCGATAAAACGACTATAAGTCGCAAATGGTAATATACAGTTTGAATAACGGTACAGTGAGTTGGAAGTCTTCCAAGCAAGATACTGTTACCGAATAAACAACACAAGTGGATTATTGCTGCAGCTGAGGCAACAATAGAAGCCTTCTGGATTAATAACAAATCTAATTAGATTAGATATAGTTCTATTAGCAGCAGAGCTAGGCTACAGCGCAGGACTAAAGAATTAATGGTCTCATCAACGATCCAAATATATACTTCGACTATCATCTGATTCATTCGGATCATACATCGTGGTGATGTGATGATCGAATAAATCGCATCAGATGATAATCATGCAAATCCGCTGATGAAAGTCTTTTCTCAATAATTTGAGCGAACCGTACATAGTTCGGGTGTAAGACACTTGAGTGACTGGTTATAGGCCAAGTGGGAGATTGTTGGACAGTTATGACCCATAGCGTCACTATTTGTACATATCATGGTGTTGTTGTACAAATTAACTATGTGACAAAGGAATTGCTCTCTTATCATTTGTGATTAGATCACCAAGATGTATAAATGATAGGAGGTCCTTATGATTAGTTCCTAGATTGAGAATGATATGAGACAGTATCAGTCCACGAAGGAAAATCATTAAATATCCATAGTCAGAGTATTATCGAGATTGGACATCGATAATGCGTAAAAGACTAGTATTACACTTGTGTGCGTTGTGAGGGCATAACGACATAATTCTCATATATTTAGGTATAAGATACTCATGCAAGTGTAATAGGAGGTTGTGTTTTACTGATGGTACGGAAAACAGCTTCGCTCTGGATAGACCCCTCGGAATTTCTGTATGACTATGTGTTTATGGAAGTCCGAAATCAAGGTAGGTGTATTTGGTCTTAACCTGAGACTTGCACCGCTAATACTTGCGACAATCAATATACTTTGGTTTTAGGTCGTCCACGACTTTAACAGGTTCTGTGTACGCCTCTGCTGGGTATATTGAGAATCGTAGTGTGTAGGGTGTGATGTCAAGACGGAAGTATCACTCCAGTAATAGTGGAGATGATGGTCACGTAGGATACGAGACTGGTTCTCTTATATGCTGCAGCTATCGGGATATTATGACTAGGTCATGTATATCCGATTATAGAGACTAGTTACTAGAGATCCGATATGTACTTCGTACGAGGCAGACACAATTACAGCCTCAGGCCTAGCATGTGACATCCGATACTGGATCGAAATATGCAATACTATGTATACTACGCCTGATATAGATCACATATTCCTGTAAGGATATTTCTGGAGAATTGGGTAGGCATGACACTTTGCTAGAAGCCAACCTTGTATTGTAAATCGGTATAAACGTAGTACTAAGTACTTACGTGTTCGGATAGTCCGACGACCAGATTTACTGCCAACATATCCGGGGATCTCATGGGTCGCTTCCCGAAGATTCACCGATGACGTATGACTCGCACTTTATTAATCTGGGATTAATTAGATAAGAGAGAAAATTAATATGGGATTAATTACGAAGATATTTTATCTGGGATAAGATATCATTTAAAGAGAGATAACGATTAATTTGGAATTAATCGATAAATTAATATATTCGATATATTATTCGAAATTGGATTTCGAAGCATAATTGAAATTAGATTTTAATTCGGGCGAACGAGTTAATTTAGAATTAATTCGTTAGCGACGTCAATAGTGATTTTGTTAGGCATAATTATTCAATTACATCGCAACGGAAAATTCGTTAATTCGAAATTAGCGAACCCGAGCCCATGAGTGTTTGCGAGCGCACTCGCGTTTCGAATTCGGTGCGGCCCGCAAGTCACATCAAGCGTCAAATCGCTAGTCAATCAATTGATATGACAACTTGTCACTTGATTAAGTGAATAGTTGATGGAAGTGGTTGATGACATTTATGTTTTGACTTTTGGAAAGCTAAAATTTTGGTAAATCAATTAATTCATTTTGGAAAATCAATTAAAGTGTATTTGATACAGAAATCTTCAACCAACCAACACAACTCTCCTCTCTTTCTCTTCATCTCTCTCACTCGGCCATGGGCTGATTTGCTTCACTGGTTTCACCGTGAACCAAGGAGAAGAAAAGTGATGAATTGTTGCAATTTTTCACAAGTGCTAGCACACTTCCGGAGTCACGCGAAGGTGATAGGGAAACCACCCGTGGGCTTGGAATCACCACCCAAAAGCTTGGAGCTTGGACTGAAAATTGGAGGACAAAAGCAGTGGACTGCCGAGAGCTTCAAAGGAGTTCAAAGGGCTTAAAAAGTTGTGTTCTTCACCGCATCGCTCAACCGATCATTGTGAGTATTCTATGACTTCCTCGATGTATTCGCACTTTGTTTCTTGCTTGATAATCGATCCCGGGACTTAGAGATTTCCCAACAGTTAGCATTCCACTAGCACACCATTTCAAACTGATCAAGAGTTCGTGCCAGAGATAGATGAGATGTCATCAATACCATATTCTTCAGTAGTTGGAAGCCTAATGTACGCTATGGTATGTACCAGGCTAGATATTGCTCACGCAGTGGGTGTAGTGAATCGTTTTCTCTCTAACAAAGGAAAACAACACTGAGAGGCAGTCAAATGGATTCTCAGGTACCGCAAGGGTACATCGAAGTTATATCCGTGCTACGAGGGATCTGATCCAATCTTGGAAGGCTATACAGATTCAGATATGACAGAGGATTTTAATGGTAGAAAAACTACATCAGGTTTTCTCTACACTTTTGCAGGGGGAGCTGTGGCATGGCAATCAAGATTGCAGATGTGTATTGCATTGTCCACAATAAAAGCTGAGTACATTGCAGCAGCGGAAGCAGGAAATGAAATGTTGTGGTTTAATCGTTTTCTCCAAGAATTAGGGATCAAACAAACAGAATACAAGATACATTGTGACAGTCAGAGTGCTACGGATTTGAGTAAGAACTCAATGTATCATTCTTGAACAAAGGATATCGATATTCACTATCATTGGATACGCGAAGTGATGGATCAACAACTGTTGAGACTAGTGAAGATCCATACAGATGAGAATCCATCCGATATGTTAACAAATGTGGTTATTTGGGACAAGCTAGAGCTGTGTAGAGATATAGCCGAGATAATTGTCAGATGACGATCATTTCAAATGCACCTGGTGAGAGAGAATTGTAAGGATCCAGCTACATGCTAGTAATGCATGCACCACCATTGCTAGCCTCCAATAAACTTTAGGTGGAGTTTGCAAATGGTGTTACAACTTTTGAAAATGATGCAAGATTCCAAGATAACTTTAGGTAGATTACTATTCCTTTATTGACATTTGAGCCTTGTATTTGATTATAAATTAAGAGTTCATTGAGAGCTCAAAGCATCCCAAAACATTAAACTTCAGTGATCAGAAAATTACAATATATATATAACATATTAATTTAATATTTATAGAAAATTATAACCATGTCGGCCCTAATTAGATTCTGCCATCTCTACCGTTGTACCACCTCTGCATATGGGCCCTGTATTTTACGCGAACGTGTGGTGGAAGTAGAAACATGACAATGACCCAGCTGCGGTATCAAGTTGACACTTGAGCAATTGCAGACGTCATCGGATCATTTAACCTTTTTCCAAATTCCCAAACTAGACATTCCTTTTTCATTATTTCCAATTTTACCCTCTACCCAGCACCCCAGTTACTACGCTCTCCCTCTCTCTATATCTTACTCTCACTCCAAAGGTCCTCAAACCCCTCTTTAATTACATATTCTTTTATGATAATTTCCCACGAACCCTAATTTCCTTTTTTTTCCACATAATTTCCCGCGGCAGCGTGTCCCTGTATATTGTGTTTCTTAATTATTTATTTAACTAAAACTAGTTTCTTGAACCCTTTTCTTGATTTCACATGGATTCGAACACTTTCTTGTTAATCGATTTTTTTTTTATTCGGAAATAATCCACTTTTAAAGTTCTGATTTGTTATTTTTCTGTTTTATGAAGAGAAATGATAACCCTAATTTCGTGTCTTTTATTAAAAAAATGGAAGATTATACTGCGGTGTTCGATATAAGTTCCGACGAAGAGCCGTCCCTTGACGTGGCAGCGGGAGGCGATGACTACAGCTGGTTAACGAAGATTCTTTGCGATGACGTGGACGATGCTGACGACGTCGTCTTGGTGGGCGAGATCAAGTCAAAGACTTCAAAAGTAACGGCCAGTAATAATGAAGACGACGATGACTGTGTCATTTTGGATGGTGACCCGGATAAGGCAGTAGCCGTTGATGATGATAAGGCTGATGACGTCGATGATTTGGTTATCGTTAGCCAGAAGGGGCAGGTATATTTGATATTTGAGTTTAGTTTCATGTTTATGTAAAAGGTTTGTTCTTGATTTTTTAATTTTTTTTTTTTTTTTAGAATGAAGAGAAAGTTAGTGATTATGAAAGAATTAATGTTAAGTGACATGGGTTTTGTCTTAATTTTGTTTTAGGTGATTTTTATTTTTATTTTTATTTATATATTATATATATATATTTTTTGGTGCTACTAATATGTTATGCCCGGTTAGTGTTGTGCTTGTGATGTTCCTTGGATGAATTTGTCTGTTCCATATGATGGTTATTGGCTAATGGATTGAAATTCAGAAAAAGGGATGTCATGTTTTCGTGACACAACAATAAGTTTTTGGCTTTTGAATATTTGTTGGTAGGTAGTGTGTAATGGTTTGAGAGTTGTCGCTCTTTGAGATTTGTAGAAAATGCCATGGGGTTAAATAAAGGTGAATCTGACTATCCGAGTCTCCTTGATCAACTAATCATACCAATATATCCCCATAAAAGGAAGATGAATCTGAACATTGTTCATCTGCTGAGTGCTTCTAGCTCCATTTTTCAGGAACTTGCAGATTGCATATTAATTTATGTGGGTGCATCGGTATGATTGGATTAATTTTGCCATTTTATTAGGGGTTGGTGCTACATGTCACTGGCTTGGGTTTTCTGCTGCAACAACACACTATGCATGGTTCAGCAGCATGTGCTAGCTTGGATGGCAAACTGAAAGTGTGATTGTTCACTCTTGTAATTATCTGGACTGAAAGTGGGCTTTTTCTTCGCTCTTGTAATTACTCTGGATAATTGATTTTCATTTTTCTTTTTAACAAAACCTGCACCCTTCGAAAAGGGAAAATAGAAGAAATGACTTGAAAATGCCTAGCTTTTCTTGATGGAAAATGCTTATAAGATTGATACCTGGCACATGAAGGAACATTGAACTTGTGAAAGTGTTGATCTGATGCCAGCCACTCCAGCTGCTGCATTTGAAAACTAATTTTTTAGCATGGAGCATGTGAAAGTGATTAATGCTTGAAATGCGGATCCTGCCAAGCATAGAAGGTTTGGGTTGTAAAAAAAAAAAAAAACCTGTACTGGAGTGAATGGAAGAGATCTTAGCAAGCAGGATATATTTCTGTTAATGAAGGCTAATAATCATTTGAAAGATTATTAATTATAGTCATTTTAACGTTCAAAAAGGTATCCCACTGCCAAGTAAATGACTAACATATGAAATCATTCTACAGTATGATTGGAATTCCAAAATTACTACTGGAATACTGGTATTTTTAATAATAGAAGTATACTTGAGAATTCTTGAATTTGGATTTACTTGTGCTCTGATTTCCTTTGGCACATATTCGCTCTCAGGTTGCATCTTCCTTTGATTTCTTCTATATGATGTTCAATCTTTTTTCCACTTCCATCACTTCATTGCTTCGAATAAAAATATTGAATCAATGTTTCCAATTTTGGCTTGGAAGCTACACCATATAGACACTAATGTTGGTTAGTAGTTCATTTTTGCAGATTGCATGCAGAGACTATCCTCATCCACGACATCTCTGTGCTAAATTTATTTTCAGTTCTACTCCACACGAAAAGCACTGTGATCTGGTAAGTGGTGTTTGTTGCTTTTATCTTTTTGAAACATTTGCAGAGACCTCATTAGGTAACTGTTCTTAACTGTAGCCTCTAATGATTAACATTTCTTGTTCTGATATCTGTTGCTGCTGAATGCAGTGTCATGTTTACATCTGTGACATACCTGCCCCATGTATACTTGGGTACTGGTGTCTCCAGTATTGACCATTGTCATGCCACCGAGAAAGTGGAGTCTTGGAAATCTAAGCGGAAAACTTTCAGGCTGGAGAAAGATGCTCCCTTGACAGTTCAAGTTCCTGATACTCCATTGCCATTGCCCCAACTTAGCCTAACCCCAGTGCGTGATATTAATCAATTATCACAGAATCAGGTCTCCAGGCCTGCTATAATTCGTGGTTGCTCCTCTTCCCCCAGGTTGACCAATCCAAACGTCATAAGCCAAATTAGAAGCCGACAACTTGGACCAGTTTTTAGCAGAAATAGGGTCCCTACACGCTCGGTTTCTAGTTCGCAGATGCTTAGGGTACGCAATAATGGCATGCGAAATCCAGGAATGTTCAAAAGGGCTGGAATTGTAGCTGGAGGTGGCTCTGAGGTGAACCATTTTGTATATGGCTCATCAAACAACATCAAAAGTGCTTATGGATCACTTCCTGCTCCTCAGGCAACATCAAATGACTGGATTGATTTTCCATGGGCCCCGAGCATGAATCACGATTCATTTACATATCAAAGCACTTCCCAAACTGGCTTGGGAAGTGTCTTCATGACTCCAGTGCCCTCCCAGCCCCAAGTGTACAGTCAGCCGCTCCCTCAACAACTGGTATACAGCCACCCTACGGCTCAACAACTGGTATACAGCCAACCCATTCCCGCGCCTCAACTATACAGCCAGCCTATTCCTCAACCTCAGGCATACACTCAACGTAGTCCTCTGTCAAATGAGGGCCAAAATGTGAATAAACTAGCAAATCAAATGGAAAATTCCACAGGTCCAGATTTTTCCGAATTTGATGAGTGGGTAAGCAATCAACCACCTCAAGTTGAAAATTGTCAGTTTCCTACAACAGGGTGCAAAAATGATCCATTACCTGCTGAGGAGTTCAATTCACCTTATAATGGAAGTTCTAAACTCCACTACAATTACAGTGGATTTGAGAATTGGTATCAGGACAGTCAGTATGGTCAGGTGTCCGAAGGATATGTCTCTTCGGACCTGGATGCTCTAACTTCTGATCCTGCAGCATTTGATACAGGTATGCTTTTATTCAATTTTGAAACCTATTTTAGCGGTCTGGCTCATGCATAATAGATAGCTAAGTATTGCTGTTGTTGAAAAGTAGTAGGATGGTTTATTTGCTGCTGGCTCTTCACAAAGGAAGCTAAAGAAAATTATGTTTTGTAGGTTGGTCTTACACTTCATCGGAAGATCTATTCTAGTGTTCAAGTATTTTGCCGATGAAGTGTACACACTGCCCCAATTTGAATGAATGAAATTGTACAGATGCTGGTGGTTCTTTTTTCTTTTAGCATAGTGAATCCAAATGCCAATATGTTAAAATTATGTCATCTTCTTGCAGTTTCTTTTTTCCCCTTGCTGATGCAACTTTTTAATTGGTTTTTTACATCATCTGTAAACGGAAGTTGGCTTGCATTTTCTCTTTTTATTGATGGAAAAGCGTGCAATCTTGTCTGTATCTACTAAGAAAACATGCACTACTTTTGGATCAAATTCCTTTATACATGTTGCTATTGGCTTAACTGCAATATGAAGATATTCAATATTGAGTTGAATTTGCGGCTTTGTGCTTGAGCAGTGAATCAATTGTGGATTTCATGTGGTTTCCATTTATTTCCTGGCTACTGGATCCTAATTCTTAATAGCAATATCTTCTCATGTGAGCAATGTAACAATGGATCTGTTTAATAATTAGAAAATCAGCAAGTTTAGGGAAAATAGATTCTAATATCCTTTGAAGATTTTTATTTTTATTTATTTTTTTGCACCTACATTCTAATAGATGTATGGTCAACAATGTTATTTGCCATACAATTTGCATCTGAATTTCCAAAAAGTTCAGATTGCGAGCAAGTAAGGCAATCCTGTGAACTATAATAATATATATGTGTAGTACTTAAAGACTCGGTAAATCATGTTGGTGCAAATAAATTATTAATATCTTACGTTATACAACAGAGATTTGATGTTCATGTATGATTAAGATATATTTTTTAATGGGTAAAATATATTTTTCCACCGAAATATGATTTAAGTTTGAAATAATCTCAAAACTTGAGAAATGTAAAATAATGTATGATATTATTATTTTCTATTAACGGAGTTAACGAAAAACATGACATAATAAGCAATGTTTAAAAATACGGATAACGTCTTGAGGTGTTCGGTCGTTGAGGCGCGAGGCGGACCGTCTCAAGGTGGCGAGACGGGTGCCTCGATCCGAAAAATCATAATATCAGCATAATAAAAACTTTAACAATTCAAAATAAATTCATATGTTCAAAAAATAATTGATAACTAATCCCTAAATATGCTATCATTTGTGTCTAGCGGTATGAAATTTAGGTCAAAAGCTCCATCATCATCAGATGAGTCATCCTCCAAAAAGCCTCATTCACTTGTATTGTCTTCATCCACTAATTGTGTAGCTTTTAACAAATAACATAAAGTCGTATTATTATTTAATTTGTATTATATAAATTGTATTATTTGTAAGATTAACTTACTTTGGTCTCTGCTCCTCTTTTGTGCAGGTGGTCTACTTCCACTCGGTCGTTCAATAGAAGTTTTCTCAACAAAGCTTTCTCCAGCCACTCACTCATCACAGAAGGCAACTCATTCTCAATCAAAGGATCATCATCCGATTGCAATGATTGTTTTTCATGTATTTTTGCTTCAATTTCATATTGTACATTATGTACACTAACAAGTTCAATTTCTGGGTGAATAATTTATTTCTCTTCTTTGTATGAATCTACAAAATATTTATTCAAATTATCATAATTTTTTAAACTAAGTATTCACAAGTTATTATTAGATCATATTATATTAAATGTACTCAAATTGCGTTCACAACTTGAGGATGAGCATGTTAGACTTAAAATCTTTATTGCTAAAGACTGTAGTTGAGGAATTTATTGCCATATGCTCCTGCTCTCATCAGTCATTATAATAAGAATGAATATACACTTCTTTAAAGTTCATATAATATCTTGTTATAATAACACAAAATTGATAATTCACATACAGGGACTACGATTGAAGACGGTGTGTTTAGCCAGACTGAGGCCAAATAATCCTTGCTTATTTAAAAATTTATTCACTTGTATATCTGCCGAACATTGAGCTTCAGGATCGGGCAACAGTTTGGCCATACATAAAATACCCACGCCTAATCTCCAGATGTTTGGAAGGAGGATTGTCTGTATATTGGATATGATGATTCAAAAAATAGGCAGCGACAAGCAATTGGCGGTGCAACTGAGACTCCCACCTATCATCAATTATTTTCCATATCTCCTTGTATGCACCAACCTCATTTCCCAAATTTGTTGCTATCACCTTTGCTCTATCCATGGAACCATATATAAATCTCATACCAGGAAATTTTTCGCAATCTGTCATCCTTAACACATGAACTAGAGGTTTGGTGGTTTTCAATGCATAAGTAACACAAGTCCAAAACTTATCACTAAAAATTATTTTTTTCACTTCTTTCCCTTCCAACTTCTTTGAGAAACTAATGTCATTCCACTCTTTTAAGTAAAAAATTTACTCCAAGGGTTGCTTCAGACCATACATACTTTGTAATGTTAAGAATGCAGTTGCAAACCTTGTCGGAACGGGGCGAACTAAATCTTTCTTTGTGAAAATTCTCATTAAAAACAACACCGCTACATGATTGTAGATGAAATTACTAACCTGTTAAATGAAAAAAAAAAATTATGAATTTATGATGTTAAATATAAGATATTTAATCAAAACCAACCATAGTCCATAAATATGTAAGTTTATCTTTTTCGCTTTTGACAATGAATTTTTATATTGAGGTAACTTTCCAATACCTTCAAGCATTAAATCAATACAATGCTCACCCCTGTTTGTCTCCATGTTTTTTTACACCATTAACAATTTCTCTCGTATTTTCTAATTCCTTGTTCAGTATAGTTGTTGATAGCTCATATGGTGTAGGTGGTTTTAGACCACGACCAAAATCTCCAATTAATCGCATCATATTGGCAATTGATGGATTATTAGCAACATTAAAAGCAATGTCATTCTCATAGAAAAACCTACCAATATCTTGTGTTGTCTGATCACGAAGATCTTGAACACTTCCTTGTGAAGGGTGTACCAGATGGCTCTCTGAGCACCAACCCCAACACAAACAACATCAACATCAAGGACTTGTCGAATATACATCATCCCTAATGTCTATCTTCATTGACATTATCTTTGGCAGGATCAAAGATTGTCTTAATTCGGTGGACTAAAGGTCACCCCTAATATTTATTCTCTTTGAATTGGTGTTACTTTGTACAGGTCCAAGAACCAACAATTTCTAAATTAGGGATCTGGTCGGCTGAGGATCATCCCCAAATATTTACTTAGTACCATCAATATGGTATGATCATTAACGTCTAGGCGATGTTTGTGATCAGGTACGATTACGTGGTGTGCCCAAATGACATACTCGTCAATTACTCTCTAAGCCAAGTTCTCATTGACTTAGAGAGTATGAGACAAACTGTACGGGAAAAATTTAGGCCAAGGATATTTTGGACTATTCACCTCAGGCCGAATATCAAACATAGCCCAATACTTCTAAATAGTTCTTAGGTCAAATTTGGGCTGAAGACCAACAGACTTCCCAAGCCCAATTCCAGTCAAACGTAATTTCCAGAAGATGATCCATCGAAAGAGATATATTTTCAAATATTAATTGTTCTCCAAATATTAGCTGCTACAACACCGAAAGATGAAGGTTAAGCTTGTTAGTGGGTCCCACCTTCATTAATATGACCCCTTATTAGCGGAAGATTACTCCTAAAATCTATTAAAAATGGAGTAGTCCTCAGAGTTGTAGGCATCATAATGAAAACATTCTAATTCCAACTTAAGCATTCTAATTCTAAGCTTAGTCATTCTCACAAGAACCCTCTAAAACTTCCGACCATCTATACTCCGGCCCACCGCCCTCATGGCAGTCTACATGGGTCAAAGTTGCCTCAGACTTTACTTCTCCATTTATCCTGTTTATTGCTCATTTCCATTACTAACTTAAGCTTCGAAGTGCCTATGGCACCCACCACATCGGTGGGTAGTCTCTTCACGCTCACTCTACCTTTATTTTGCAGGATCGCTAGTGTCCCCTCCCTATAAATTCTCGATTGTTGACCTCGGGCGAAAATCAACGTCTACACATACAACATAACTTTTAGTCACCAATATGACTGAGATAAAATTTGATTGTGACTGAGTTCAATGTGAAAGGTAAGTAAAATGACTAAGGGCCAACAATGTGACTGAGATAAAATATGGTTGTGACTAAGGGTTAGCAATGTGACTGAGAGTTAACAATGTGATTGGGGTAATCAATGTGAATAAGAACACACAACACAACTTTCAGTTATCAATGTGATTTAGGGTAAATAATATGACTGGGGGGCACTACAATACGTTTTCAGTCAAATGCGACAGTATTTGAGGTTAATATGACTGTAAATTTTCAATTGATTGGAAATTTCTTTTGAAAAATTATAGGCACATTGTGATATGATTTTACGAATTTTTACGAATCGTAAATCAGAATTGAATTTGGAATTTTTTTTGAAAAAAAACCAAAATAATTTGTTTAATTGTTGGGTCACATCCTACTTAGTTGTTGATAATTTGGCATTAGTTGAGTTTGTAATTTTTCCCATTCACCACAAAATTAAAAAGTAACAAAAAGAGTACATAAATAGCAAAAGCCAATGAAAAAGCTCCAAGAAAATTTAACAAATCAAATACAACGGTCAAGGAAAAAAATGAGAAAGAAGACAATGGCATTGGCAATTTGTTACGGTTATTTTTTATTACAAGGGCAATTTGGGAAATTAACCACTTGAATGAATCTCCTTGAGCAATGAAATTTTTTTATTAGTAGGGAATCAAAGCAAACTTAACAAATAGTCAGATAATCACAAATATAATGATTTACGTGGTTCGGCGAAGAATTGCTCCAACTTACGTTTACGGGAGTAAATAGGGGAGAATTTTATTACCTGTTCAGGGTCATAAACTGACACGAGCTATAAATAGTGTGGTAAGCTTTTGAAGGTTTTACAACCTCTCAGATCTTACACAAGTCCGTTATAAATATCTCAGATGATCTGGTACCAACCAATTTTCTCTCTCTACCACTAAGTTTTAGAGTTCTTTTACAAATCGTGAGATGTTAAAATTACTATCTTTTGAATCTGTGGCTTCAATCATTTTATATAGGTTTCTAAATTCACTATTCCACCGCACATTACGTCAGCTCTTATTATTGTCATCATTGCAGTAACAACTCTCCTCAACCACATTCAATTCGGCCAATTAGAATACTCAATTTCCACTGTCATTGCACTGGCCTTTGGCAGCTCTGGTCTGCCACTCCCCTGCCACTGCACCGCCCTATGGTAGCTGGGAATGCTACTTCCAATGAGAACCGTTGCTTTTTCCATAATCATCATTAGCGTTCTAGAATAGTATCTTTTATTCTGGGGTATACATCACATACTTTTCGAGTACGAAACTTATGGTCCCATACTCCGCTCTTTGGGTTAGCATGCTGAGGTGATTGGTAATTGATCATACCTCATGTCTTCTCTAGCCAGGTCGGGTCTTCAAAATGACCACTTCAAGTTGACTTCCACGAATGATCGAATGTTGCCAAACCTTACACTTCTTCTCTTGGTCGGGTCAGTATCCCAACTATACTTCATCAAACCGGTTATGTCATCTGGAGAACTCTTCTGTATATTGGGCTCTGACTCCTTTAGGTCTTTAGGCCTTTATTGTACTCTTCTGTCCATGTACAAAACCTCATTCTATCTCTTCTTGATATTCGAACTTTCTCGAAGTAAAAAACCACGTCAACACAGTTACATCTCATCTCACCAATCTTTGAATTTTTCCCGCAATCTCTCACAGATACCCACTACAAATCCCGGTCTTGTAACCGCCAACAACAATTACATGCTCAGCACAAGAACGAGCTTGAACGTCCATGGGAGAAGGAGATACGGTGCCGTTTCTGTCCAAGCCATGGCTTCTTCGTTCGGGGCTAGGCTCGAGGAAATCGTGAAAATGACTGCTTCTGACAACCCAGTTGTTGTTTACTCCAAATCTTGGTTCTCATAAGTTGAATTTTCTCATCAACCTTAATTTGTTCAGATTTTTTTCGAAAAAAATTAATGGATTGTTATTTTGATGGGTAATTTTGGTGATTTATGTTTCGAGTTTGGTTTAATTGAGAGGAAATTGCAATGAGAATATTGAGAATTTTGTCCGCAGGTATTAGACGGTCGACAAAATGGCCATGACTCTCCTAAACTAGACTCAATACCCGAACGAAGCCCATACGCCCAAGGGTTAAAAAAACTCAATAAAATTAATTAAATAATATAAGTTGCGCATGGGCTAATTATTTAATCGTATTCATAGGGTCGGGTCGGGTCGGGTCGACAAAGATATTATAATTTCGGATTGATCTAATCTGACTCGATTTTTGCGGGTCGGTTCATTGGTTTAACCACGCAACCCGGCCCGACCCAACTCGAAAAAAATAATATTTTATTAGTTTTCTATTAATTTTTTTAAAATTTTTATTATTTTTTAAAATTTTTAGTTTATTATTTTTTTATCTTGAAATTTTATATGCATGACAAGTTATAGGGACATAAAATAATTAGTATTCATATCTCAAAAAATGTAATTTTTTTCCGCCGACCCGATCCGTGAACACCCATAATTTAACCTTAAACTCAGTCCCTTAAAAAAAACAAAAACAAAAACAAAAAAAACTGAAATAACAACTAATTAATTAAAACAACTCCCAAACCTTTTGTTAATAACATATGCACACGCCAATGACTAGGCTTGGTTGTCAATTGGATAAAACTCCATCTAGTACAACTGATTCCTCTTGATTTGTGCATGTATTGATGTTGTCTCTTTGATTCGGCCATGGCTCTTTGAACATATCCTTGCATTGTTTTTTTTGATCTTCTCATCTCACCTGGAACAAAGAAATGATCGAATTCTTTTGGAAGTAAAGTGCAGTTTTACATTATTTATTCCACGTACTATTTTGTCTACGTATTTGAATGCATGGTTTGAATTATTATTTATGGCAACGAAATTTCCTTCTTCTTGAGAGACTTTTCCCTTTCTCTATGCAACTATATTTGAACAGTTAGTATTCATAGAATAATTACTTTTCTTTTAAACTATCATTCACATAATAGCTTCTTAGTCTCTTATTAAAGAGACTACCTAAATGAGTTTTATTATGGCACAACCCAGCTTTCTATCCCCCATTTATCCGAGGGATATATCCACATATATTTGTGAGAGTGAAATGTAAGAATTTATTTGCAACAGGATCTTTAACACAAGAGCTTAGAATACAATTAATGAATTAATCGTATGATACAGGGAGCGTACCTGATTTAGAATCCATATCTGCAGCGGAAATTTCTGTAGATCTGTTGATAAGTTGCACTGAGGAGATTACCTCCTGCTCCCCACTTCTTGAAGGTGAGAAACTTACTTGCCCTGATTTAGAATCCATATCTGCAGCGGAAATTTCTGTAGATCTGTTGATAAGTTGCACTGAGGAGATCACCCTCTGCTCCCCACTTCTTGATGGTGAGAAACTTACTTGCCCTGATTAAGTTTCCTGTATGCCTTAATATCATTAAAGCTTTAAACTTCTCTTGATTTTGCTCACAGCAAAATTGCTAGCTCTCACCTTTTTCTTTTAGTTTTCTTTTTGGCAATGTTTGTTGTGTATATCTTATGAGAAGCATTAAGGCTTCTTTTATAATACAGTTGCCTGGATTTGATGTAAGGCTTATCCTAATGCTTTACATCAAATCAAGGATTAAATAAAAGAAAGGTAATTATGCATAAGTTTATCCTTATGCTTATCATAATCACTTTAATGAGAGAGACATAAAGCTTAATAATTAAAGGAAGCTTATTGAGTAAGCTATTATAGGAGAGTGAGGGTGAGACCTTAGCTCCACTAATTTATGGAGTGTAATGGGCTCACCCATCAAAAGCCCATAACAAATCCAGAGCCCGCTCTAATATCCACACATCAAATAATAGAGTGCAACCCACTTTATTAGATCAACAATTGGGCTTCACAGTTTCTATTACAAAACCAATTATCTTAGCGCTTTATATTAAAACTGTATCACAATTAATATAAGCCCATAATTAGAATAAAATATTCTACATTCTCTCCCCACTTTGGCGATATCAATTGTGGATGTTTTAATGCTAAGAAACTTTATGGATCCAATATTGGTTCAGAAACAACTCTAGTATACCATTCATCCAATAAGATCGTAGATATAGAATCATGGTGTGCCTACATTATAATGCAACATAGTCCCTTCCATGGTCACGTATATCAAACAAACTTATCGACATGAACAAGATGTGATAGAGCAGTAAGATACAATAGCACCCACTTTATGATCTAAAATACATGTGTTATTTTCTCTTATCGGTCCCCAATTTCTCTACCTTATGCAGCCCAGGCCACATGAGAAATCAAGGCTTAATATAAGCATGTATGTCTTCTATTATCCCAAGATAAACTTTATGTGTCACAAGACATACCAACAAGGCTTTATAACTTTATGCCCCAAGCCAATGCTTATGATTGACACACATCATAAGACTTTACACAATGATATATCAACAATAAACATAAATATCTTCCAATGAAGATGCACTTTATAGATAATCATTGCAAAATACAAAATACATGTACGAATGTACAAACAAAATAACATAGAGCAATGATGCCTCCCACTAACCTAAGGTATCAAAGACCTTACCAAACCCACACAAGCAACATGCTTTACAAAAATAATGGGTCGAAGACCTTTGGTCAAAGGATCAACAATCATATCCTGTACTGATATGCTCTACCAGAATGTCACATTTCTTAACTAGCTCCTTAATTGTCAAGTATTTGACCTCCATATGTTTTGACCCAGTGATATTCTTATTATTTTTGGCAAATAATACAGATGAAAGATTATCACAATATAACCTTATAGGTCTAGAAATGGAGTCAACAACTGACATTTCTTTAATGAGATTTCGTAGCCAAACAACTTGTGATGCTGCACCAAAACATGCTACAAACTCAGCCTGCATTGTGGAAGAAGTTACAAGTGTCTGCTTGACAGTTTTCCAAGATATAGTTCCACCTGCTAATATAAACACATATCATGAGGTAGATTTCCTATCATCTGAACAACCAGCAAAGTCAGAATCCGTATACCCTACTAGTTCAAGATTCTCAACCTTTCTGTATGTCAACATGTAATCTTTAGTCCCCTTAAGATACCGAAAAACTCTCTTGGTAGCAGTCCAATGTTCCTTTCCGGGATTAGATAAAAATCTTCTCAGTACACCAACTGCAAATGCAATGTCAGGTCTAGTACATACATGTGCATACACCAGGCTTCCTACTGCACTAGCATATGGCACTGCCTTCATGGACTCTCTCTCAACTTCATTCTCAGGTGACTGTGCCAGGCTCAATTTATCACTTTTAGCAATTGGCACATCCCAAGATTTACAATCATGCATACTGAATCTCATCAGTATCCGCTCAATGTATGCCTTCTGAGAGAGACATAATACCTTTCGAGTTCTATCTCTGTGGATTTCAATACCCAGAACAAAAGATGCTTCTCCAAGATCTTTCATATCAAAATGCCTAGACAGTGACTGCTTTACCTCATGCAGCATTCCTAGATCGTTACACATGCAAGCAAAATATCATCTACATAGAGAATGAAAAGATATATTTGCTCCCACTGATCTTGATATATATGCATCTATCAACTTTACTTTCCACAAAGCCTAAAGAGGAGATTACATGTCAAACTTTAGGTACCACTTCCGTGAGGCTTGTTTCAAACCATAAATAGACTTTTTAAGTCTACAAACAAGATGATCTTCACCATCTTTCTGAATCCTTCAGGTTGTACCATATAGACCTCTTCGCTTAAATCTCCATTTAGGAATGCAGTTTTAACATCCATCTGATGTAGCTCTAAATCATAATGAGCTACTAGTGCCATGATTACTCTAAATGTATCTTTAGAAGATACAGGAGAAAAAGTTTCAGTATAATCAATTCCTCCTCTCTGAGTAAATCCCTTGGCAACTAATCTGGCCTTAAACCTCTCAATATTCCCTTTGGAGTCTTTCTTGGTCTTATAGACCCATTTACAGCCAATAGGTCTACAACCTTCAGGTAATTCAACAAGCTCCACACACCATTATATATCCATAGATTGCATTTCATCTCTCATTGCATTCCACCATAGATCAGATTGAGAACTAGAAACAGCTTCTTTAAAAGTTGTTGGATCAGTGCAATGGCTTATGTCATAATCAATCTCATTTAAATAAACTTCATAATCAGAGGGAACATCAGACCGCCTTACCCTGGTTGACCTTCTTAATGGAACCTCTGCAACTATATCCTGTAATGGCGGAACCCCGTTTACCTGTATGGGTTCCTCCTCCATAACTGGATTAGTCGCAGGTGTAGGTTCCAAGGTCTCAGACTGTATGGGTATAGGTATATGAACAATTCTGGTCTGTTGTCCTTAATTTGAGATTTTTGTATGATTATCATTATCAGCCACATCAAATTCCAAGAACTTAGCTGTTTTTGATTTTATAATCCTATAACCCCCTTCTCTACAGTAAAATCTGTAGCCTTTAGAATGATCAGGGTATCCTATAAAATAGCAACGAGTAGATCTGGATTGCAACTTACCTTCAGTGGGATTATAAAGGCGTACTTCTGAAGGACATCCCCAAACACGGAGGTGACTCATGCTAGGTTTCTTACCAGTCCATATTTCAAAAGGAGTTATAGAAACAGACTTACTTGGAACTCTATTAAGGATATATAAGGCCGTTTTAATTGCCTCACCCCAAAGGAAGTCTGGGAGATTAGTTCTAGACATCATACTCCTTACCATCTTGAAGGGTGCGATTCCGTCTTTTCGGCCACACCATTCTGTTCAGGACTACCTGGTATAGTAAATGACTTACTATTCCCAATCTTCTAAGTATCTGGCAAACGGTCCCTTTATTTGTCCACTGACCCCATGTTTACCATAATACTCACCACCCCGTCAGACCTAACAATCTTGATAATTTTTCCCAGCTGTTTCTCAACTTCAGTCTTGAAGATCTTGAATTTATCAAGGGCTTCAGACTTTTCCTTAATCAAGTACATATATCCATATCGGAAAATCATCAATGAATGTTATATAATACTTATTATTGCAAATTGTGGGTGAATAAGGTCCACTTATGTCTGTATGAATAATTTGTAAAAGATCGGAGCTACGAGTGGATTCCTTTTTCTTTATTTTGGTTAGTTTACCCTTACAACAATCAACACATGTTTCTAGGTCACTGAAGTCAAGAGTAGGTAGATATCATACTTTATTAACCTTTCTACTCTTTCCCTAGAAATGTGGCCAAGTCTTTTATGCCACAATTGGATGACTTTTCCTTTATTAAGGGTCTTTTGGCAACTTGTTCACATTATTATGAATTGGAATAGACTCACTTGATGCTAAACAGAGACTGTACAAACCGTATGACAAAACACAATGGCCAACTTTATTTGAGTTGAAATATACAGATACAGAACCTGTATTAACTCAAAACCATAACCTTGTTTGTCGAGTACAGATACTGATATCAAGTTTCGTCTAAAAATGGTACATACAAAACACTTGTCAAAACAAGTTCATAATTGAGTCTAGTTTTAAACAAACATCTCCAACATAATGTACTTCCACCAATTCATTATTGCCAACTACGAGCTTGAACTCATCCTTATTTGGTTTCCTCTTGTTTATGAATCCCTGCAATGTGAAAGCAACGTGATTAGTTGCTCCACTGTCAAGCCACCAAGAACTGGATGTGGCATTAACATAATTGGATTCACATACAACAAAAACCAAAGGAGTTACATGTATGCCCATGTTTCTCTAACCAAACTTTATACCTGGAACACTCTGACTTTCTTATGCCCTTTCTTTTTACAAAAGAAACATTTAAGTTCTTTCTTGAAGACACCTTTAGTACCACCCACACACGTTTCTGACCAGTTTTATTGTAATTCTGAACATTACCAGAATTGAAAATTAGATTTCTTACCTTTCTTGCGAGGCTTAGAAACAATGAGAGTTGCATCTGTATGCCCTGCCTTAAGTTTCTCTTCCTCAGCAACACATAGGCAATGAAATCATTAACATTCCATGTTCTTTCTCCTCGAATTGTAAGTAGTTACAATTGTACCAAACTCTGTAGGCAGAGTATTCAATGCTTGATGGACAATGCAAGCATCTGGAAGAACAATGTTAAGATTTTTCAGCTTGTTCTGAATATGGACCTCATCAAAAAATGTACTCCCTAACACCTCTATTACCATTATACTTCATTGAGTATAATGCTTCAGAAGGGTACCAATTTCTGGCATTGATTGAGACTTTATATCTTCAGATACAGCTGTCAGGAAATCTTTTGCTATAGAGGTTTTCTGGAAGACCACTTAGTCAAATGCTCAGGAATATGATATCCTTATAGTCAAATAGCACATGCGATTTGACTTATGCCATACTGTATGCAGCTGCTTATTTCCTATCAGTACTGAAACTATTAATATCATCGCTGGCTTAGGAGTATTCATACAAGATCAATATCTGCTAATTCCATAGCCAACAACACATCTCTCTTCCACATTTTAAAATTGGAGCCAGTCAACATCTCTATAGTCACAGTGTTGTTGTTAACTGAAAAGGTGACTGAAAAACAAATAACAATACAATTCTTTAGTTTAAGCACAACACAAGATAATAAATACTCCAGTCATAAAATAGTATTATACTAAGAATTTTAGCACATCACTGTATAAACACCTTTGGGCAGAATATACAATATGTAATTAAAAATTCTTCATATAAGATGATTCAGAAACTTATCCAATCCTCGTAAGTCTACCATATTTGGGTGAATAAACCACTCAGACTAGTCCATTCCCAACCATATGTCTCATATGTAACATTTCTAAAATTTAACATACAATCCACATCTTTGGACAGAAGACTGCACATCAAAAAATAGAAACATCCCTAAAACATGTGAGACCGTCATCACTTAAAAGATTCAGTGAAAAATGTCACTTTGGTGGCTGTAGTTCCACTAAACTCATAAGCAATTCTCACATCGGGATACACTTTATATTATCTTGTAAAATAACTTTTATAATGTAATTTTATTCTTTATGGACAATGGGCCGAATTGTCCATAAAATTACATCCCTGAATATTGTGACAAAATTTATGAGATAAATAATTCTTTATATTTATCTCCATGTCACAAATAAATTAATTGCTGCCTTTATTTATTGAATTTTCAAAGCCAACAATAATAATGCAAAATCAAATTTGCCAAATTCAGCAAACTCACTGTTAATGTTTGGAAAAGAAAATTTTGCTTTCAAAACTAATTGTTTGCCTTCAGCCGAATAGTCAGAACCCCATCCCTCTTCAGGTACGAACTTCTTTCACCAAAATTTCAGTATTCATAAATCCCAAAATTCACAGATCTGATTTAATAATTAATCCAATAACCTTATGTGCTCAAAAATTGGATCAATTATCAACAACCATCAACGATCGAAAAATGAATTCAACAAAAATTCATCCGAAAAATTCAACAGAGTTTGCTTTAACTTTATGAAAAATCCATAGATTTTAAGATTGTGTTCCTGATGCTCTGATACCACATGTAAGAATTTATTTGCAACAGGATCTTTACACGAGCTTAGAATACAATTAATGAATTAATCGGATGATACAGGGAGCGTACCTGATTTAGAATCCATATCTGCAGCGGAAATTTCTGTAGATCTGTTGATAAGTTGCACTGGGGAGATCACCCTCTGCTCCCCATTCTTGATGGTGAGAAACTTACTTGCCCTGATTGAAATCCATATCGCAGCGGAAATTTCTGTAGATCTGTTGATAAGTTGCACTGAGGAATCATCATCTCTCCCACTTCTGATGTGAGAAACTTACTTGCCCTGATTTAAGTTTCCTTTATGCCTTAATAATCATTAACGCTTTAACTTCTCTTGATTTTTGCTCACGGCAAAATTGCTAGCTCTCACCTTCTTTTATTTTTTCGTTTTGGCAAATGTTTGCTGTGTAGATCTATGAGAAGCATTAAGCTTATTTTAATAATACAATTGTTGAGTTCCTAATTAGGTCCCAAGAATCATGAAATCAAGCATAAAAACGCATGAATACATCAAAGGAATAAGGCGGAATACATACTCACATTGATTGGTTTGATGCTAGGAAGAACAAAACCCATTTTCCTCCTCCTGTGTGAGCTCGTTTTGCCTCCTTGGACTGCTATCATGCTCGGTTTTGGGCTGTCTTCCTCCTTGAAAATTCGGCCATTGAAGACCTCCTGGAAGCTCAAAGCTTCAAGGTTCAAAAGGAATTCCAAGCTCATAAATTCGTTTCTCTATCACCATAATATAACCCAGTGTGTGTGCTAGCACTCTTTCGTCTTCATTTAGTGTGATCAAACCAAAAAAATGAGAGAATTGGTCCAGAACGTGAGAGGAGAAGCTTTTCTTTTGTCCAAAACAAAAACCTAAAAACGTGAAGGGTAGAGAGAAAACGTGAATGGGTTGTATGGAAGAGAGAGATTAAAAGCTTTATATATGTTTTATTATTAATTATTTACAAGTAAATAAATAATAAACAATATATTATACTTTAAATCAAAGTCAAAAAAAAAGGTACAAGTCCAATCAACTTTCAGCCATCACCTTTCACTATCACATCAAGTCACTTTAATAAGTGATAACATGTCATATCATCACATCACTCAAAGTGACAAGTGATTTGACAATTGACGCGACGAGTGATTGACGCTTGATGTGACTTGCGTGCCGCCTCGAATTCGAAATGCGAATGCGCTCGCAATCACTCTCGGGCTCGGGTTCGCTAATTCCAAATTAACGAATTTTCCGTCGCGTCGTAATTAATGATTACGCCTAGCGAATCACTATTCACGTCGCTAACGAATTAATTCTAAATTAATTCGTTCGCCCGAATTAAAATCCAATTTCAATTCCGCGTCGAAATAATTTCTTATATATATATCGAATATATTATTTTATCGATTAATTCCAAATTAATCGTTCTCTCTCTTTAATTAATATTTTATCCCAGATAAAATATCTCCGCAATTAATCCCAGATTAATTTTCTCTCTCAGAAATTAATCTTCTCTCTCTTCTAATTAATCCCAGATTAATCAAAGTGCGAGTCATACATCATCGGTGAATCTTTGGGAAGCGACCCATGAGATCTCCGGATATGTTGGCAGAAATACGGTCGTCGGACTATCCGAACACGTAAGTACCTCTACTACTTTATACCGATTTACAAGACAAGGTTGGCTTCTAGCAAAGCGCCATGCCTACCCAATTCTCCAGAAATATTCTTACAGGAATATATAGATCTGTATCAAGCGTAGTATACCGTAGTATTGTGTATATCGGCCCAGTATCGGATAGTCACGTGCTAGGGCTGGGGCTGGATAAGTGTCTGCCCCGTCCGAAGCACATGTCGGATGTCTGGTAACTAGTCTCTATAATCAGATATTCATGACCTGGTCATAATATCATGATTGGATGCGCATCACTCAAGAGCACTAGTACCGTATCCTGCGTGACATCATCTCCACTATGACTGAAGTGATACTTCCGTCTTGACATCACACCCAATACACTACGACTCTCTGATAAACCCAGAAGTGGTGTACGCAGAACCGGTTAAAGCCCTGTACCACCAAGACCAAAGTCTACCGATTATCGTAAGTATTAGCGGTGCAAGTCTCAGGTTAAGACCAAATACACCTACCCTGATGTCGGACTCCCATAGACACATAGTCATAATACCAATGGGATTCCGAGGGGTCTATCCAGAGCGAAGCTGTTTCCCGTACCATCGGTGAAACACAACCTCCTATCGCACTTGCATAAGTATCCAATACTTAAATATATGAGAACTATGCCGTTGTGCCCTCACAACGCGCACAAGTGCAATACTAGCCTATTCCGCATTATCGATGTCCTGTCTCGATAATACTACGACTAGGGATATTTAATGATTTATCCTACGTGGACTGATACTGTCTCATATCATTCTCCGTCCAGGAACAAATCATAGGGACCTCTCATCATTTATATATCTAAGGTGATCTAATCACAAATGATAAGAGTGCAATCTCCTTTGTCACATAGTTAATTTGTACAACAACACCATGATCTGTACAAATAGTGACGCTATGGGTCATATTATCCAACAATCTCCCACTTGGCACATAGCCAGTCACTCGAGTGTCTAACACCCGAACTATGTACGGTTGGCTCAAACTGCTGAGAAAAGGTTTTCGTCAGCGGATTTGCATGATTATCATCCGATGCGATTTACATGATCATCACATCGCCACGATGTATGATCCGAACGAATCAGATGAATATAGAAGTATATATCTGGATCGTCGATGAGACCTTAATTCCTTAGTCTGTGCTGACGCCTAGCTCAGCCACTAACAGAACTATATCTAATCTAATTAGATTTATTATCGACCCAAATAGCTTCTATTGCTGCCTCAGCTGCAGCAATAATCCGTATTTGTTGTTTATTCGGCAACAGAATCTTGCTCGGAAGATTTCCAGCTCACTGTTCCGTTATTCAAACTATATAGTACCGTTTGCGACTTTTAGTCGTCTTTATCAGTTATAGGAAACTTGCTACAGTGATCCCAGTCACTTCAAGTTCTCCTTCTCCATAGACTAAGACAGCATCCTTAGTTCTCTAAGATACTAATGGATGTTTTTAACATTAATCCAGTGACTATCACTCGGATTGCCTGTTTGTGAATCCATATGCTCAAAGAGTATGATACACCAGGTGTTGTACATTTTTCAATGTACGGTTTCTAGGAGAGTATTTCGAAAGCCAAGCTTTCGCCGATATTTATTTTATGGGAATATCATTTCCAAGAAATGACGTATTATCATTATTTTATAGGACAGCCACTGTCAGTGCGCTCCCATAACCCCTCTTATTACACAAGAATCATTTTCGTTTTGAATTAAATCATATACCATTATGATTATATCAAAACGATAATTCCAAGAACCTAATGCTTGCTTCAATCCAATCATGGATCGAATAACAAGCATTATCCAAATGGATTTACCGTGGCAACAGGTAAAAGGTTGAATCGTAATCAACACAATGTTGATAACGATACCTTTCCGTTAAAGCCTTGCTTTATACGTTGGTATGTTGCCATCCATGTATGTCTTCCTAGAAGACTTTTAAGTACCATTAGGCACAATGCCTTGTGGTACATCAACTAGTATCCAAACTGGTTGATATACATGGAATCCATTTCGGATTATATGGCACTTTGCCATAATTGGGGAGTTGATATCTTGTATCACTTCCTCATACGTAGTCAGTTGGTATTCCTCAATAAGATTCACATCTTTATAAGGTTAGATCAGAAACCCATACCCCAGGTTGTTTTCTGACTCTGTCCGACTTACGCGGTTCTTGTGTATTCGAAGATTAATGGTAATAGTCTCATCCTTGATGAACTATTTGTGTTCCATTAAGATTCGGTGCCTTGAACAGTATTACTCCGATTTCCATCGAGTTATACTATCCTCCCACTTACCACTGCATATCGGTATTCCTATCAGGAAAAACGTATGGTGAGCAACAATCTAATTGTTCTCTTGTGAGGTGTATAAGTACAATACTTACGGTATCCCTAGGATGACCTACATTTGGCACTTATCCTATTTGGGTTTTAGTTTGGTATCATCCAAACATATGCCTAGCATACCCAAATTATCAGGAATGAGAAACCCGGTTTCTTTCCCGTTCATATCTAATATGTAATCTGTCAAACAGATTTTTATGGAACCTTATTCAAAATAATTTCTTGCACTGTTTAGCATATCCGTCGAAGGAAATGGTAGCTCAGAGCGACTCGTGATTAACCTTATCATGTCTAACAAAATTCGGTTAATCTGTTCGGACACACCATCAAACTGACGTGTTCCGGGAGGAGTCCTTATTTGAAAGAATATTATACTCTTTCAAATATACTAGAAACTTATTGTTAAGTATTATTCATTACGGTCTTACCGTGACGGTTTAATACTTTAGCCGATCTATTTGTCTATTTCGTGTCGAAACTCTAAAAGTTTCCGATTTGTGTTTCAAAAGAAACACATAACCATACGCGATGCCACATCCGTACAGGTCACGAAATATTCATATCCATATCTAGCCTAGCTAGACATGGGCCCACTTGCTTCACTATGAAGTAGGGCTAACAGATCGGTGGCATTTACACTTTTACCAAGTAAATAGTGTTTTAGGCACTTTGCCCAAATAGACTAGATTCGTAGACTTTATTTGAATGGAATCAAATCAGTCCTGGTATCCGCTCTTCAAAAGTGCGGATATACGATTCTTGTTTATCAGTGTCCCTGACAACTATGCCACAATTAAGTTTCTTAACTGATCAAATCAGTTTGAGCTATTTATTTGTCATGTTATATATTTGAGATATTATTTATATTCAAAATATAAATCATGTTATTCACATCTAATGTGTTTATCTCAATATCATCTTTATATAATGAAACACTTTAGTGTTCTAGAATATAAAGGTACACCCGCAGCAGCGGGTTATACGCGATATAGAGATAATGTTTCTAGTCAAACTAGCTACATTATAACAGTTTCTAAATTTAAGTACTAACCCGAAGGTAGTTCCTCCTAATTCAGATATCTACGGTTAAAACAGCGACTTTCGTCCCGTTTTCAATTCGCAGATAAATCTCAATTGAAGTCAGTATCCTGTTCAAAATAGATTCTGAACATCAATATATATATTTATGTACCACACTAAGTATCTAAAATCCAATTTTAATACTAGCTGTGAACATAATTATGACAAACATAATGGATTAAGCACTTAAGTTATCATTACATGATCTTCCAAAGATTATGCTCTACTATTTGCTTAACTCTGGGCTTAGGCATAATACGTTATTTTATCAAATAAAATAACTTATTATTTTTCCAGGACCATCCTGAAATTTATTCCCAATTTGAAAATTAAAGTCGTTTAAATACATTTTCACCCAGGATTATGTCTTAAACACTAATCTTTCATTTTTATATCTTGATTCTAATAGTCCAACTATTTAATCAACGATTTGTGGTACTATTTATTATAATGATTATAATAGTCCAACTATATAATCAAATATAATCTAAATTAATTAACCTCAATTACATTGATTACTATAGTCCAACTATAAAATCAACTGTAAAATGAAATTAATTAATTCAAATATATTGATTAATATAATCCAATTATATATAATCAAATATAATACAGTCCAACTGATTATTAAAACAACAATTTAAATATTAGTCCAACTAACATTTAATCTAACGACGAAATAATTTGAATAGCGCGTATGGCGAGTAATTGAACGAGTATTGCAAATTCAATTCTTGCCCCCACTATTTTTCGGCGAGCCTCTAACCCTCTGTCGAGTACTCGGGAAACCGTGTTTCCTAGTGGGCTAGGATCCCGTTAAATATCACACAATCTTGACTTTGGCCAACAAATTGTATGATAATTAACTAGGTAGATCTCGAAGATCAATTGGATCTCATCCAATTCCTAGATCCAGTAGGCGGATATCCAAATCCTAAACATATATCTTATATATGCCAATACATCCAATGTATTACCTAACCTTTTTCCTCTGAATCAACTAAGCCTTGGTTTGGCACAACAAACCTAGTGATCCCAGTCAAGCGTGACCCATTGACCATGGAAAGCTTCGTAATCAATGTCGATGGACAAGAAGTGGTCTTGACTTTGGCCAACAAACCACAACTTGGACAAGACACTGATATGGAACAAAGCCTTCGTGATTCAAACACATCTTCGACGGACAAGGGCTTGACTTTGGCCAACAACCCATGCCAATCTCGGATCTTGAGTAAGAATCACTCAATGGAAGGAAAAACGCATGATATTTGATGAGGGTTTTTTCGCGTGCAAATTGGCTACCAATTTAATTATCTTTGTTAAGGTCTCATCATCATACACCCTTAAACATGCATTCTAAACACATAATAAAGCGAGTATGAAAATAAAATAATAATGATATGCGGATGGATACTTTACATTGATCCTAGATCAAATCTCTCATTTTCTCTCTCCAAAGCTAGCACATGTATTTACTTCTACCCGTTACACTACACTTCTAAAGAAACCTCATTTACATTGAGGGGAATAGGTGAGAAGAGAATACAAGGAGTATAGAGGTGATAAGGCTGGACACGCAGGTCCAATTTAATAAATCAAATTTATTACAACAATTTCTAAAATTGCCCCACCCGACTAATATCCATCCGATATACATTATTCATGCATCACAACCATGTATTCATACAAGCATGTTATCAATCAATCTAATCCAATTAATTAATCTGATAATTAGTGATCATCCAATGTTCAAACAACGATTTGATTTTTGCTCGAGTCAAACTCGTTTTGCGAATAAGTACTGAAAGTACGAATTCTTGAATTAAATTAAACTACAACATTAAATCCAATTTAACATGTATTTAATACTAATTCACTATTCAATTCCAAATTGAATATTACACTTTATTTAATGAACCTTTACGACTTAAATTCCAAATTTAATCGCAATGGGTCTCAAAGCCCAATTAACATCTAATGTTTATTTAATTAAAGTCCAATGGGCTTTTAATTAATTTCTTAAGGCGTGGACTTTTGGTCAACTCGGGTCAAACTGATAACCAAAATCCAATCCGGGAGTTACCCCATAAGCCTTTAAATTAATTTTGGCCCATTAGGCCCAATTAAATAATTAAGGTCCATTAAGTCATAATTGGACTTTATGGATGCGGTTTTGGGCCCAATTGGATCCAACCAAATTGGCCTAAACCTAACTTGGTACAACCAAGCCCAAAAGCCCAATTACAACCTTAAGGCCCAATTTCCAAAATAAGCCCAATTAATTAACTTATAAAATTCCAAATTCCATAATTAATTAACCTAAGTGTAATACACAATTAATTATCCAATTAACATTTCTAAAACATCAATTAGCCTAATTAATCATGCACTTTAACATTAAATAGTGTCCAACACAATTTATTAAAATCAAACCCAATTTACATGCTTTTGTTCTCGGTAATTAGGGGTTTTTCCAATCCGATTCGGTTTCAATCCAATTGAATCCACAATCATCATTTCCCAAATCAATTAAACTCATCTAATGAATCAAAATACAAAAAACACAATGAATTTCATATCCAATTGAATTCGGCCAAGCCTACTTTAATTTGGGGAAAATTGTTCCAAATCAAAATTCAATCCAATCAAATTTCAATTCAACATTACCACTTGTTTCAAGTCATCCAATGATCAAACAAACAAAATTCACCAAGATATTAGGGTCTCAATTTTCGGCGGCAACATAAGCAATTTGGGGAAAATTGTTCCAAACTCATTTTCAACAAATTGATCCAATCAATCCTCAATTAAACATACTTTAAGCATTCTAAATCATTCAATTTCATCAAACATGCTCAAAATCAAGTTTACCCAAAATTTGTCATGCCCAAAATTTGGGGAAAAATGGATCCAACCAAATTTCATGAAATTGATCATGCACAACATCAATTCAACCTCATTCAAGCATACTATACTAAACAATTTAATCAATTGATGCTCAAATTGAGTTTACCCAATTTTGTCAACTTTGGCCTACACAAAAAATTGGGGAAATTTGTTCCAAACACAATTTCTTCAAATTGATCTAATCAATCATTAATTCCAACTCATTTAAGCATACTATAACAAACAATTTCATCAAACCATGCCCAAATTCGTTTTACCCAATTTTTTAACCCTAACTTTTTCATGCTTGTTCAAGGCTCAAGATACCATTGTTGAGTTCCTAATTAGGTCCCAAGAATCATGAAAACAAGCATAAAAACGCATGAATACATCAAAGGAATAAGGCGGAATACATACTCACATGATTGGTTTGATGCTAGGAGAACAAACCCATTTTCCTCCTTGTTGAGCTCGGTTTTGGCCTCCTTGGACTCTATCATGCTCGGTTTTGGGCTGTCTTCCTCCTGAAAATTCGGCCATTGAAGACCTCCATGGAAGCTCAAGCTTCAAGGTTCAAAAGGAATTCCAAGCTCATAAATTCGTTTCCCACCTATACATAATATAACCCATGTGTGTGCTAGCACTCTTTCTTCTTCATTTAGTGTGATCAAACCAAAAAAATGAGAAGAATGGTCCAAGACCGTGAGAGAGAGAGAAGCTTTTCTTTTGTCCAAACAAAACCCTAAAACGTGAAGGGGAAGAGAGAAAACGTGAATGGTTGTTAATGGAAGAGAGAGAATAAAAAAGCTTTATATATGTTTTATTATTAATTATTTCCAAGTAAATAAATAAATAAACATATATTATACTTTAAATCAAAGTCAAAAGGTACAAGTCCAATCAACTTTCAAGCCATCACCTTTCACTATTCACATCAAGTCACTTTAATAAAGTGACAACATGTCATATCACATCACTCAAAGTGACAAGTGATTTGACAATTGACGCGACTAGTGATTTGAAGCTTGATGTGACTTGCGTGCCGCGCTCGAATTCGAAATGCGAATGCGCTCGCAATCACTCTCGGGCTCGGGTTCGCTAATTCCAAATTAACGAATTTTCCGTCGCGTCGTAATTAAATGATTACGCCTAGCGAATTCACTATTCATGTCGCT
Source organism: Zanthoxylum bungeanum (assembly GCA_019454045.1). Taxonomy (NCBI): domain Eukaryota; kingdom Viridiplantae; phylum Streptophyta; class Magnoliopsida; order Sapindales; family Rutaceae; genus Zanthoxylum; species Zanthoxylum bungeanum. The sequence goes on along the minus strand of SKCR01039096.1, from coordinate 62,102 downwards.
AACGAATTGATTCTAAATTAATTCGTTCGCCCGAATTAAAATCCAATTTCAATTCCGCGTCGAAATCTAATTTCTTATAATATATCGAATATATTATTTTATCGATTAATTCCAAATTAATCGTTCTCTCTCTTTAATTAATATTTTATCCCAGATAAAATATCTCCGCAATTAATCCCAGATTAATTTTCTCTCTCTAGAAATTAATCTTCTCTCTCTACTAATTAATCCCAGATTAATCATAGTGCGAGTCATACATCATCGGTGAATCTTGGGAAGCGACCCATGAGATCTCCGGATATGTTGGCAGCAAATACGGTCGTCGGACTATCCGAACACGTAAGTACCCTCGTACTACGTTATACCGATTTACAAGACAAGGTTGGCTTCTAGCAAAGCGCCATGCCTACCCAATTCTCCAGAAATATTCTTACAGGAATATATAGATCTGTATCAAGCGTAGTATACCGTAGTATTGTGTATATCGGCCCAGTATCGGATAGTCACGTGCTAGGGCTGGGGCTGGATAAGTGTCTGCCCCGTCCGAAGCACATGTCGGATGTCTGGTAACTAGTCTCTATAATCAGATATTCATGACCTGGTCATAATATCATGATTGGATGCGCATCACTCAAGAGCACTAGTACCGTATCCTGCGTGACATCATCTCACTATGACTGAAGTGATACTTCCGTCTTGACATCACACCCAATACACTACGACTCTCTGATAAACCCAGAAGTGGTGTACGCAGAACCGGTTAAAGCCATGTACCACCAAGACCAAAGTCTACCGATTATCGTAAGTATTAGCGGTGCAAGTCTCAGGTTAAGACCAAATACACCTACCCTGATGTCGGACTCCCATAGACACATAGTCATAATACCAATGGGATTCCGAGGGGTCTATCCAGAGCGAAGCTGTTTCCCGTACCATCGGTGAAACACAACCTCCTATCGCACTTGCATAAGTATCCAATACTTAAATATATGAGAACTATGCCGTTGTGCCCTCACAACGCGCACAAGTGCAATACTAGCCTATTCCGCATTATCGATGTCCTGTCTCGATAATACTACGACTAGGATATTTAATGATTTATCTACGTGGACTGATACTGTCTCATATCATTCTCCGTCCAGGAACAAATCATAGGGACCTCTCATCATTTATATATCTAAGGTGATCTAATCACAAATGATAAGAGTGCAATCTTCTTTGTCACATAGTTAATTTGTACAACAACACCATGATCTGTATAAATAGTGACGCTATGGGTCATATTATCCAACAACAATTGCCTGGATTTGATGTAAGGCTTATCCTAAGGTTTTACATCAAATCAAGAAATTAAATAAAAGAAAGGTAATTATGCATAAGCTTATCCTTATGCTTATCATAATCACTATTAATGAGAGAGACTAAAGCTTAATAATTAAAGGAAGCTTATTGAGTAAGCTATTATAGGAGAGTGAGGGTGAGACCTTAGCTCACTAATTATATGGAGTGTAATGGGCTACACCATCAAAAGCCCATAACAAATCCAGAGCCCGCTCTAATATCCCACATCAAATAATAGAGTGCAGCCCACTTTATTAGATCAGACAATTGGCTTCACAGTTTCTATTACAAAACCAATTATCTTAGCATTTTATATTAAAACTTGTATCACAATTAATATAAGCCCATAATTAGAATTAAATATTCTAACATGAAAATCTTCTCTTACCTTATTATGGGAGGGGAATAGGAGTTGTTGCGGCGCGGAGACTCAAATCCATCCCTAAATTTTTGTTGAGAGGGTGGGTTACCACTAGGCTGATGGCATAAGTGGCCTCATTTCATTTGTAAACACATAGCAAAATATAGAATGACAAATTTCAACAAGAAAAGAAGCAGATCTTATTCATAGATGCCTGTAAACTGAAGAAACACAATTCAAAAGACAGTGTCTAAGATGTAGCTGATGCAATAAACATGTCCCTCAGGCTTCTGAAATAGGCCAACAAGTCATTATGATCAGGAATGTTCTCTTTGATTACTGGAACTTCCTTAAAATTCTGAATCCATGAGTGTAATCGAGGGAAGCTATCTGGTTCCAGTAGCTTAATTCCGACTGCTTCTTCCATGGCTTCAAGCCAGCCAGCTATCCATCCAAAGCTATATCAGTCAGTCCAATCCGGTTGCCTCCGAAGAACTTCTTCTCCCCAAGTCCTTTCTCATCCAAGATCTTCAAATTTCTTTTGCCTCTTTTATAAGCCTGCTCTTGCTCTTCTCCAACAGTATGAAAGTATGCAAAAAATGTTTTGGCTCTACACTATCCAACACACAATTAGAGAAAATCAAGAAATGTTTAAACTTTGAAGCCACCAAATTTCTTGTTAATTGAAATGGAAAGAGGGCACATCTATAGCACCTCTGGTACCGATTTCAGAGAGCATTGAAGTTAAAACAATGTTTATTAAACTTGAAACGAGGGCCATTGAACTTGAAACATTTCAAGTTTAAGGATAGAAATTTCAAGTTAAATGGCATCCATTTCAACTTCAATGGTATGTACCGACTATTGTAGCAAAACCCTCGAAAAGATTAGCACATAAGATTACCTTGTCCTCGTGGAACTTTGTCCAGAATCGAGCCAGAGCTCTCTCATAAGGATTATCTGGAAGCAGGGGATTCTGAGGCCAGGTTTCTTCTATGTACTCGAGAATAACCATTGATTCTGCTATTGGTTTTCCACCATGAACAAGCACTGGAACTTGTTTGTGAACTTGGTTAAGCTGGAGAAGCAAATCATTTTTGTCGTGTATATTAACTTCCACATATTCATATTTCACTGCCTTGAGTTTTAGAGCCCATATAACTCTGTAACAAAATGAACTAGGCCAAGCTCCCAGTAGCTTGACTTCTTCCATGCTGAGATTATTATGATTTCTCTTTTGTTCTTCTCCAGCCCAGGAAGTTCATTTATATATGATTGAATGGTATTCTCTTGCTTGATCTCCACGTTTTCTAGGTTGAAGAAGAAATTTCTTTTCTACTTCATTTCCGACTTCTATATTATCTATCAATATAAAATATTCTTTAGTCTTATAAAAATGGATGCTGATTTCATGGTTGGCAAGGAAGATTGTAACAGTATTGAAAGTGGAAAAGGCTTTCTTTTCTTTTTGTTTTTTTTTTTTTTTGAAAAGGCTTTCAACTTCATTGATTTTGTAGTAAAATATGTTCTTAAAACTCAGTTCTTCAACTCACACAGAGGACTAACTTTATTATCTAAGTTACAAAATTAGAAATGATCAAATAGAAACAGGTTAATGTAGATACTGCATTTTTGCATGAGCCCGATGATGAGCCTCGTATGGAGGCATTACCCGAAAAATTACGGAAGTTGCGAAAAACGAATACGAGAGGAAGGAAAACCTCCAAAATTAGCACCTCATCGGATTCAAACTCACTAGTCAGCCTCAGATTCACTTAGTCAGCTTCTGCTTCAAGCCTTAGCCTCGGCCTAAGACCCCATGCAATCAACCCACACATTCAAATCCCTTCATCAACACTTTCCAATTCAATGAGATTTTGGGATCCCATCCTTACCAATTTAACAAGATTTGAGATCTCCTCATCACCAAATTTGTGAGATTTTATTCCAAAATAATTTGAGAATATATTTCCCAAATAAATATGATTTATTTCCCTATTTGGAGATCCTTTCAAAACATTATAAAAAGGAGGCTCATTTTCTTCTTCTGGGAAGGACGGCAACCCTAGGAGACAAACAAACAATCACCAAAAAAAATTACAAAGCCGAGTGAGAGAGAGAACCCTAGGATCGAAAAACAGAGAGGGAAAAAACAACCAAATCACCGAAAAATAGAGAGAAAAAAAAAACAACCAAATCACTGAAAAACAGAGAGGGAAAAAACCAGAAAAAAACAACCAGCTAGCGACCAAAAAACTAGATAAAAACAACCAGCAGCAACCAAAAAATGGCCAAAAAACCAGAGAAAAATAGCGAAACAGCAAACCAGCGAACCAGCAACGAGAAAATAACAACCAACGACCAGAAAATAACAACCAGCGACCAGAAAACAGCGACCAAAAAACAGCAATCTGCAACCAGAAACAGCAACCAGTGAACAGCAATCCTTCTGGCGACAGCCTAACGCCCTCCGAGAAAGAACTTAAAAGGTAAGACTTGATGGCACCCTTACCATATTTATTTTTATAGTTCTGGACGTTGCATGCCTGGCTGAGCGTGAAATACGTTCAACAGGGTATGCGAAGTCCAACATCAAATACGGCCAAATTTCTGGTCACATTTTTTCTTCTTTAGTATTTTGTTATTTATCTTTTTTCCTATTTATCATTATTTTATTATTTCGCATTTATTTTGTTACTTATCGTTTTGTCTATTTATCGTTATTTTAATATTTCTCCTTTATTTTGTTATTTATCTTTTTGTCTATCTATCTTTATTTTATTATTTCGCCTTTATTTTGTTTATTTTATTCATGTTGATGATTATCCGTCTGTGCATGGTTATATTCTTATGTCACTTATATTGCATTGATGATTATGTGTGTTATTATCCCTTGCGGTATATCGGAGGAAACCCATACGTAAATTTCGTAGCCGAATCCGAATGGACGGTAGTGCGTTCTGTACTTGGGATACAACTCCACGTGCCACTTGGGAAATACTCATACATGCATGATTAACCCCCCTTTTGTTTGCTATTTATTTATTAACGTTTTTCCTGCTTTTGATTGTTTATCATAATTTTCGTTATCGTCTCTTGTATTTCTTAATTTAATATGCTTTTGGAATCAAATTATTGTAATTACTGTTTTGGGTGGGTATGTTGTTACATTTTTATTCACTTTTCTTGCATGAATTGCAGAAGACTTGGCTATACCATTGTGTGAAACCGTCCATTATACTGGCATAAGTAAGGAACCATTCCGAACCCAACGGTTTGAGGTCTTCCCTTGCGATGGGTGAGTGAGGCCTTAAACCTTTCCCAGTTCACACTAGGTGGTGACTCCTTATTCTCCAGTTTAGTCCCTCGCGGGCTAATCCATACTCTCTACGGGTTGCGAACCCAACAGTGTCGTGGTCGCCGAACATTATAGGCATAATGGTAAACCCCGCTTCGCTCCTACAGATGGCGACTCCACAGGGGATAGAGAATCGGCCCCGAAATAATGCCTTGTAGTGTCCGTGGCTTTGGCTTTGGTTAACCAAGTCTCATATATTTTGCATACCCTTCTTTCCCCCGATGGCGTCATGTGTCGTGAAGTGGCTTTCACTCAAGGCGGCGGATCGTTACGTGATGATAACCATCACTCGTTGGCACATACCTTAGGGTATAAAAAAGCGTGCTCACTTGGTCGCTCGAACCCTTGAGTGGGGATACCTAGTTGTGTGCAACCCTTCGCCGATGAGAGCCTTATCCATACCCTTGTAAGCCCACATACGAACCATAGTTATGTGTCCTATAGAAGCTACCCACATGCTTGTGTTTGGGCCCATTATCACTTGGATCCATTTGGGCTTCTCGTCATAGATACGAACTTGTTGGGCCACTTAAACTGGGATGAGTTTGTATCTTATGATGATTGGGCCAAAAGTTTTCAAAATGACGATAAGCCACCTTGTGTTTGGGCCCCCTATCATTTGAAGTTATTTAGCCACCTTATCGCAAAAGTGTAAACTTGTTGGGTCTTTTCAACTGGGACAAGTTTACACCTCGCGATAATCTGATTGAACGCTTTAAAATGATAATGGGCCAACTTGTGTGAAAACCTTGATTGGCTTAGAAGGTCCAAACATGATCCAAATATGCCAGATGCATGAGTCTGATATCCGCACTGGCTTTCATCCAAGAAGAGTACACCTTGTTATGGTAAATTTGTATACTTTTATATATCTCAAAGTCCGTCCCCGCCACGACCGTGATTACCGATGGCCCAATTCGTCATTTCTAGACAATGGAACGATCCTCATAATAGGCTTAGTCAATCTTGTAAATGGGCGGTCTTTGTCTTTTACTGATGAAGAGGGACTGAGGTAGCCAAGGTTCACCCCTGTAGCGTAGGAGAGAACGATTTTGTGCACCCCGCATTGGTGCATAAAATGAGTCATACCTAGGGCATAAATAGACTTACCACGAGTATGGGAGGAATAGGGTCGAAAGGGTATATGTTGTTTTGATAACCACATGCATCTCATGCATCGCATGCATACGCGCATTATGCTAACCTCTTGTCTTAAAAGCCATCATACATATCTATTGGGTTAGAGAATAATGAAGACTTGTCAAGAAGAGGTTAGCAAGCATGGATGCGTCAGACAGCGAAGATTCCTGCATGGATCAATTAAAGACCAACATTACCAAAATTACCGAGAAACTACAAGCTTTGACCAACGCTGTGGCCAATCTGACGGTACCTCGCATCTTGGGAACAAAACACAATGAGGATGGAAGGCATGAGGAGCCCCCGAATAGGGTTACCGAAGAAATCCCTATTTTTGATGATGACATAGCTGAGTATGCCGCATGGAGGATAGTGATTACGCCCAAATATGACTTGCGGTTATCGCAGTATAGCTGGGGTGTCTATTCCTCAGAGAGATTGTTACAGGAACTAATTTACTCAAACAAAAACGTTAACGGTAACTTAATAAATAAAACGATAAAGTTGGTAATTAAAATAAAGATAAATTAAATAATGAAAAGATATTAAAAGATAATGGCAGAGAAAAGCAGCAAAGCGTCGGGAATCCCTCTTGCATCGAACTCCTATATTCAGTTATTAATTCCTATTACTACTCAGTTGAGGGTTTCACATCCCAAACCAACAACCGGAATATATTCAATACTACGCATATTCAAATTCTAAGATAATTAATGATTATTTTCTCTATGTTAACAGCACACAAAAGTCATCGTTACGAGCTATCTAACGTCGACAATATACCCTCAGGCAATACTGCAGCAGAAGACCAACACATAAAACGACTTTTACCAGTCACAATTAAATTTGCAAACCACACATAGAAGAAGCGTGACTGGATCTATATGGGATTTGACAAAACATAATTTCTGGATTAAATAATCGAAAGATAATAGAAAATAACAACCATTAATTTTATTAAACGATTAAAAGGTTCGTAGGAATCAAAAATATAAATAATAAAAATCTAACACAAGAGTTCATCCCTAGCTTTACCTAGAGGATTAGTTCCTCATAAACGCAGCTCTCTGTGTTTTTTCTGTTTTTGCGCAGCTGCCTTACGCAGCCTCGAGCTCCCCCCTTTGTTCTACGCGCAGGCCCCCTTTTTATAAGCAGTCCTTCACGCCTCTTTTGTTGTCTTTTAAATAACAATTAAAATAATGAAAACCTAATTTCAATTCTTTTACACACACGTGAGCTTTTGTAAAACATAATAATGGAACTCTGGCCCACGTCAAAGCCTCCCTTCATTTTTTTCAGTTTATTCACGCAATTTTCCCTTTTTTCCTTTGGTCAACAATCTTGGCCCAATCTTTGTTTCTCTCACTCGGCCCCACCATGTTTTCTTTATTTTGTGTTAGTTTCTTCACGTGGCAGCCACTCCTCTTTCCTCTTTATGGTGGCGCCATGGCGCCCAACTCTCTGGATTTTGTATGGGAATATGGCGCCATGGCGCCAGTATAATTTCTCATTGATTCTTACTTTTCGTGTTTTCGGCTTCTGTGTGCGTCCTATGCATCAGTATGACCCCTAAACCACTACAAGAAAAAATGCTTTTACTGATACTAAATTAGTGTCAGTAAAGGGTTTTACTGACACTATATAAATGTGTCAGTGTTGCCGCAGCCAGAAATCACTGACACTAGTTCTAGTGTCAGTGATTCTTAGTGTCAGTAAACGTTAATACTGTAGTATCAGAAAATTATTGACACTATGGTATCAGTAATCTCTCACACTATTTTAGTGTCAGTAATTATTGACACTATATCATCAGTATTTAGTGATACTATAGTGTCAGTAAATTTTGTTACTGCAGTATCAGTATATCGCATATATTTGATTTTTAGTGTCAGTAATTATTGTTACTATAGTATCAATATCCGTCAATATCTTTTAAAATTTAAAAATCGTATTATTTCACAATTATATTTCTTATTTTTTGTAATTAAATTAATCATAAAATATATATATATATATATACCAACTCAATGAAATAAAAAACTAAAAAATTACATTTATATAAAATTCGCAATATAATAGATTAATCGTATTAATCAATTCAACAGTATCACATGATGAATACAAAAACTCCATAGACAATCTTTAAATTAACATATATATATTTCAAAAACTACTCTTAAAGTCCCATCAAAATGTCATGCCCCCACCAAAATTCATGATACTTGTTGAGAAGCCTGCAACAATCCCCTAACAATATGATATCTGGCACAAAATCTGAAATTATAAACCAAATGTTAAGAATTAGATGGACTTCCAAAAGTATCAATCAGAACATGGCAAAACTTCATCAGGTAAAAAATTATCTCCAAGTTCATGTCTGACATAGAGAACATCGAGACACTGTTAATAGAATATTTTACATCATGATTGTTTTAACTTTCAAGTCTCAAAGCAATCTTACCCACTAGCAAAACTCACAAATAAAACAAATTAACCCACCAAATTAAACCCATCAGGGCATAAAACTGAAATAAAAGATATGATTCATATTGCTTTCACTGAAGTAAAAAATCTGGGGAAAAAATTCTAAGCTAAAAGTAGAAACAATAATGTATTAATTTACAGAAAAGAGAAATACCATACTACTTCATTAACTCAACGAACAATAGCTATGTTGTCCTTGTCATTTGTATTCTGCAAGAATAGAAGATTTCCCAATATGTCATGAATTAAAGTGAAAAAATAGGAAGTAATAATCACCTCTGTAAAACATGTCCTTGTAATTACCTCTTCATTATACTGTGTGATTATATGTGCAACATATATTGCCCAATCATCACAGAGTTGCGTTATATATTCCAGAGTGTACTCATTAATCCCCTTGAACTTTAAAATATTTATAAGTTAGAATTTTAAACAGTAAGATATCTTAATTGAAAAGATATCTTAATTGACTAGTGATAAAACTTAACTATTGTTAACTTACATTGTCTTTTAGAATGTTCACATTTGTTACAATTTGCTGCATGTATTTCATCACATAATAACCGCATTCAAAACTTCCAGGCTGCATTGGACACTATAAAAAAGAATTATCATATCAATATTAGTTCATTTAGACATATTCTAAATATTCTCATTGTTGCATATCACAAAAATATATATATATATATCATAACTTTGTACCTTCACAGATACCCAAGTCACACTACCGCTCTTATTATTAGAATGTAAAGATTGATACACTCTAATTCCCCTACAAAAAATTATAATTGGATATCATATAAATAATGCAACAATAAACCCAATGTTAAAATAAAGAGAAAACAACTATAACTTAACTGATTAACAATTTGCATCAACTCATCAGTAGGATTATTCCCCTTAGGATCCAGATAATATATCGTGCGTCGTACTATGTCAATTGCAAGAAGCACCCAGTGAAAGCTAAATAAGAAAGAAAGGGTAATAAAAATCTGGATTACATAACTTGAAATTGAATACTAAAAAAATTAAAAAATTATTACCTTGGGTTGTATGGGATCAATATGATTTGCCCCGACTCTATCATACCTAACAGTTTTGAAATGTATTGAGGTCCTTCTTTCAAAGCAACCTTTGATGGACGTATCATCTCAAAATTTCCAAACTGAACTGGTTTGGCAGTTTCAGTTTTATCCATCTCATCGTATAAGTGCCTAAGACAAGATAAACATAAAAACAAAGTAAATATTTATAAAACATTTAGAACAAATGAAGAAAGAGGTAAAAGAAAACATACTTGATCCATATGTTAATAGCACAGTTTGAGACCTCCTTAAAATCCATGATTTCTTCGCAAATTGCTTTGTCTAAGTATGACTTCCAAGTAATACCAAAAATTGGTATGTCATAATCAATCTTTATCAAATTCGGAAAACAGCTCTTAACAAGCATAAAAACATTTGCATGTATGGACTCTTATCTTGTTTTCTTGTTTGTGCAGCTGCCCTCGTGTTCTTTTTAAGAACCAGCTTTCTTGCAATTTGTTTTTTCACAACTACTTCATTTTTTGGTTCCTTTACTGCAGGAGTTAACCTCGGAGATCTTCTTGGAGTCAATTTAGGTTTCGTTGGAGTTATTCTTGAAGTTGCTTCAATGTTTTGTTCTTTTTGATCATCATTTGGCACACCAACTTTAATAGGATCCTCCAATATTTTGCTCTTCACAGACTTTGGTGAAGTTTTACCCACAACTAACTGAACCTGTAGGATTAATTCATTATTAGTATTTAATAATACATATATATGAAGATATTAAAAAAGACGCCAAATGTATTAACCTTTCTTTTTCCAAGTATGCTCGGGGAACGTTCAAGCTCTAAGCAAGCGCCACTTGAAGATTTTGCCTTGGGAAAGTTAGAACTACTACTTCAGTGTTGCTGTAGGCGTTCAGCCTTGTAGGTATTTTCGCCCTCTTCTCTTTGGCTTGTTGACTTTTTACTACACAAAGATAAAATATTTTAATAAATACTTAATCATATACACACAATCAACTTTAAACGCACCTGAAATTCTGCTGACAAACTTTATTTACAAACAACTTCCAATCGCCATCTTTTATGCTTGGATACTCAATTGGAGGTGACCTAAGTGATTTCATGTCATTCTTGTTAGGTATGATAAATTCATTTGCCAACTCACTCCTGAATTTCCTTAAAGAAACTCCCATCAACTTTAGCACTTGTCCTTTCATCTTTAAACTCAAAGCAAATTTTTTCTATACACAAATAAGAAAATATTAGCACTATAAATATTTAACAATATAGTTGTCATTGTAAGAAAATATCAACCTGAAAATGTTGCCATAGGAGCTCCTTCACCTCTAAGGGCACACGCCTCCAATCATCATATGTAATCGAAATTGTTTCCCGAACGATAACTCCTATGTAATTTCTCAGCTCATTTCTTCCTTGTCCAATAGGAACTCCGTATATATTGTACTCAACCACTATTTTATCCCCATCCTTTTGCAAATCTTTCTTCTTGGTTTGTTTTCTTCTTGAAGGCCTACCTTCAAGATCTGGAAGATTCATCTCTTCATGTTCAGCCATAACTCTATAATCCCTACAATACTGAAAACAACAAATAAGTACATCATTTAAATAACATTTAATAACAAACTGCTTTCTCTGATCCATATTATAAAGTACATATATAAATCACTTACATAATTAGAGACACAAAATAATGGTTTAAGGTAAAGATAAATAAAAGAGATAGACGAATCTAATAAAAAAGTGTCATTTAATATAAGAAACAAACCACTTACATAATTCAAAAACTGTCATATTCATAGCCTAATGAAATTATAAAATTACAAATCTTTATCTACTGGAATTCTCCCACATCATCATCATCATTCAAATTACAAAGTGGAAGTTTGTTGGATAATGGTGCATATACATCAATGTCATCACAACCATCTCCACTGGAATAATAGCTAACTTTTTCTTTCACTGAACAGACAATTGATTTTCTATTATCAATCTGGTCTTTAACATAAAATACTTGCTTTGCATGACCAGCAAGAAAAGCAGCAATTTAGATTTATAGCCTATCCGATTCAAGTCAACTACAGTAAACCCTAAATCATCAATATTAACCCCTCTATCGTCCACCCATGAACACTTGAAAACTGTTTTCTTAAACATCAAATAATCAAGTTGCCAAATTTCATCAATGACCCCATAAAATTTCATGTTCCCAGAATGAAGATGTTTTCTTTTGAGCTTGAAATTTGCAAAGTATTAGCAACAACCATAACACCACTATTTTGTGTTTCACGGTTGTTGTCCCGATCCTTCGTCGTAAAACTTGAACCATTAATCTGGTAGCTGGGATATGTTACCACACTTGGTCGCAGTTTACTTGTCAACGACCATATTGTATCATCAATTGGCACATTATTTGCCTTATCTTCTCCTACCTATTGTTTGAAATCACAAAAGAACAATAATTACTTTAATACGAACAATTTATGAGTAAAATTATATAAACATGTGTTTACCACTACAAACCTTATTTTCAACCCAATCACAAAATGTGCGAGTATGTTCAGCTTGCAACCACAAAGGTTTCTTTGACTGACGGGGGTATTTTAATTGCAAATATCGAATATGCTCCCTATAGTGACACCAAATGTTATACAAATATTAATAAACAAATAACTTATAAATTAAAAAAAATTAGACACAAACATACCCTATTAATGATTGGATTTCAGGGGTATTCATTAGAACACAAAGGTGTGCTTGCCTCAACATATGGGCATCTACTTCCTTTATGTGTGCATATCCTAATGGCCTTTCGATTGTAAAATCAATAAGACAAACAGTTGGTAGTCCAATGGAATCACAATTGCAAAGTAATCAGCACAAAATTCAAGTGCTTCTTCAGCAACATAACTTTCAGCAATACATCCTTCAGGGTGGTTGCGGTTACGAACATAACCTTTAAGTCTTTTCATATCTCTCTCAAAAGGGTACATCCAAAGAAGAAAAATTGGCCCACATAACCTAACTTGTTCAACTAGATGGACAGTCAAATGGATCATGATGTCAAAGAAATTGGGTAGGAAGTACTGTTCAAGTAAGCACAAGGGTGATAACAAGTTCCTTTTGCAATAGGTGAAGACTATCAGGATTTATTACCGTAGAGCACAATGAATTGAAAAAAAAACACAACCTGATTATGGCATTTCTAATATTTTTTGGCAAACAATTTCGAATTGCCAAAGGGAGTAGTTGTTGCATCAAAGTATGACAATCATGAGACTTGAGTCCTTGAAGCCGACAATCATCCATTGAAACAAGATTACGAAAGTTGGAAGAGTACCCATTTGGAACTTTGATACCTTGCAAGTTTCACAAAACGTTTTCTTCTCTTTTTTACTCAAAGTGTATGGTGCTGGAGGTAGGACATTGCTATTTGTGTCAGACACTAGTTTTTCCCTAACCTTGAGGTGATCAAGATCTTTTCTAGCATTAATCTCATCCTTTGTCTTGCCTGCTTGATGAAATATTGTACCATAGATGTTTTCACACACATTTTTTTCAATGTGCATCACATCTAATAAATGACGAACTAACAAATATTTCCAATACTCTAAATCAAAGAAGATCGATTTCTTTTTATACAATTTCAGAAAAATGTCTTCATCACCTTCACCTTCACCACCACCATCATCACGTTTTCACTTTTTGATCTTTCTTTTCCCAAACTTGGTTTGAATATGCTCAACCATTTTAAATATTTCCTGACCTTTTAAATATTGAGGAGGAGAATCCCACTCATTCTTTCCAATGAAAGCTTTTTTTAGTTTTTGAAATGAGTGACCAGGTGGTAGAAACCGTTGGTGGCCCATATAAGACATTTTCCGACTATGCGGCAACCAATGTGCACAAGTGCCTATCCCACAAAGTGGACAAGCATAATATCCCTTAACGGTACACCCAGATAGGTTTCCATATGCTGGGAAGTCACTGATTGTCCACATCAACACAGCTCGTAAATTGAAAATTTCTTTTTTATATGCATCATACACATCAACACCTACATTCCACAAGGTTTTTAAATCCTCGATTAAAGGTTGTAGGTACACATCTATATCATTTCCAGGCTGCTTGGGGCCAGATATCAAAAGAGACAACATCATAAACTTTCTCTTCATACACAACATGGAGGGAGATTGTATGTTATCAAAGTAACGGGCCAACAGCTATAAGTGGTGCTTTGATTGCTATACGGATTAACCCCATCACTTGAGAGAGCTAAACGAAGATTTCTAGGATCTTGGGAAAATTCAGGCCACTTATTGTCAATTAATTTCCATGCCGGTGAATCTGCAGGGTGGCGAAGATTGCCGTCTTCAATTCTCTTATTTGCATGCCAAATCAAGTTTTCAGCTGTCTGTGGTGAATGAAACATTCTTTTGAACCTAGGAATAATTGGAAAATACCATAACACCTTCCCATGAACCCCTTTTCTCAATTGTTTGGAACCATCATTTTTTCTTTTCCACCTAGATTGTCCACAAATTGGGCATTCAATAAGATTTGCAAACTTATTCCTGTAAAGAATGCAATCATTTGGACATGCATGTATTTTATCATAATCTAAGCCCACACTTCCATTGTTTTTTTTGCCTCATACATAGACTTGGGTAGATTATTATTTTTTGGTAATATATCAGCAAGAGCTTCTAACAAAGCTGAAAATCCTTTATCAGACCACCCATAATTCCCTTTGACATTATACAGTCTCATTAAACCCGATAACTTTGAATGTTTAGAACCTAGATATAATGGCTTTTCAGCATCTTCAAGCATATCTGTGAAAGAGCTATGATCTTTATCACATTGCTCATACGCATCTTGAACCATATCAACTACATCACTATAGTCATGACATCTGAAACGTTGACTTTGTGGAAGGTCTTGGCAATTTTCAGAAGGAGATACAGGTTTAGATTCACCATGCCAAGTCCAAACTAAATACGTTTGGAGAAAGCCTTTCTGAAACAAATGAAGCTTCACCTCTTTAGGAGTATGAAACTCCATATTGCAACAACGGGCGCAAGGACATCTAATTAACATTCAATTTTCAGAATTAAGAATTGCAAACTCCAAGAATTCATCAACTCCAACACGATATTCACTGGAAAGTCTATCACAATATATCCATTTTTTGTCCATTTTACGTACCTAACCTGTTCATAATATGTACCTTGTCGATGTAAGTTTATAAAATTTTCATAATTAGTTTCAAAGGTTTAAAGAAAACACACATTAGAGTAAAATAACGAAGAACATTGGCTTGAATACATTAGGTTAAAACAATGAGCAAACAGTTTATTATATCTTTAGTGCTTAGATTCATAAGTTGTTGGTTTTTTTTTTCAGTTTATAAGTTTGAATGCCATGTGGCCATGCACAATCCCAGTAACGTACTAGATAGAAACAAAAGGGAAACAATCACCCAAAAACCGGCATGCTAAGTCAAAGATAAGCCGAAGCATAACAATACATAACATTAAACTTCAACACATAAACTATCAAAATAGGCATCACACATAGGAAATCACTAAAGAACTGTACAAGCCCTTCAATTGCCTCCATAAGATGCACTAACTTAATATAGAAAATCATAAAATTTTGTGTACCTTTCCACTTTGAGGACTGCCCGAGCACTTGGTGGTATTATAACTTTTTGAAGCGTGCTTTAAACAATGATCCTGTGAAACTTCTTTTGTTAGAAATCTACTTTTTACATTTTGATAATATTACCAACAGCTCTATATGTCAGTTCGAAATCTACATAAATTCTAGTAAAACCAGACATGAAACTCTGACCATCAAAATTTGGCCATGATGAGAAGCTCGCAAACCATTATGCTGGATTTGGAAGAACAAAATACTTTGTAAATCAGTAAGGTTGTAAAATATTAAACATTAAACATTAAACAATCACCTTATCACAGCAAGTGAGCAGCTGAATTAGATTATAAACCCCACCAAAATTCTTGTCCAGAAAGCTCTGCAGATGGGTTATGCAATTAAGTAATATCAAACTCCCTAACCTTAGTGTCAGTAAAGGCCTTTTTTCTTGTAGTGCAGGGGGCTGTATTGTCATGAATATGGAGCTGAAATAAGGGGCAGTGGATGATTTGGGCTTGCGGCAAGGTAAAGGCAGTGTAGAGAAGGTTTGATGAAGGCAATGTGTGCAGTGTGGATAGGAGAGTGAGCCGTGTGTGATGGTGGTTTGGTGAGAGTGTGTAAGTGCCGTGTGTATCTTACTTTGGCGTGAATCAATTTATTGCTTACGTGATGGGCTGCATGTATGTGTGGCTTAAGGTTGAGTGTTTGGCTCAGTGAGATCTTGTTTTATTCAGTTAGTATGTGTGTGTTGTTGATTTTTGGTCAGGCCATGAGTGGGTTGAGAGAGCGCAACAGAGAATCCAAGATCCAAGAGAGATTTAGGGTTCTTTGATATTGTTACCTTCAATATGGTGAATCGCCGTGTGTGGATCTTGTGAGCAGTGTGCGCTGGAGGCGTGATTAGGGTTCTTTCATTGTTTGCCGAGAGGGAGAGTGTCTCCTAGGGTTTGTGTCTGCGTTTGTTTGAGTGTTCCTCTGCCGTGCAGGAGCTTCGAAAGTGTTGATGCCGTATGTGAGTGAGAGTCAAGAAGCAGGTGTCGTGGCTGTGAGGGTGAGGTCTGTTTAAGGGTAGGAAGTGGGCTGGTTCGTGACTGATTTGATGAAGGGGCAGTGCAAATGTGGCGTGAAGATGAATTATTGGCGATGAAGAGGGTTGCTTTGGGCGTTGGAAAGCTGTGAGGCTGCTTGTTTTTGACCCGACAAATACATATATATTTTTATAAACCGCGGTTTAAGGAACAAAAGTCACGATTTGGCCCAGTGGTAAAGCCTTACAATAAAAAAAAATTTATATCAATGGTTACAATTTCGAGTCCCAGCAGACTTAAGGAAATAATTTTTTTTTTTAATTTTTTTACTGATACTAAGGTATCATTAATTACTGACACTAAATTTACTGATACTCTAGTGTCAGTAATATATGCGAAAAACGTCACTTCCGCGAGGTGTTGGTTCGACTCCAGACGACTACGTGTTTTTTTTTTTTTTATTTCTTACTGATACTATTGTAATAGTAATTACTGACACTAAAATCGCTGATACCATAGTGTCAGTAATTATTGATATTTAAGTGAAAAACACGGAAATAGGCCCATTTACACGTCGTTTCTGACACTTTTAGCCTAGTGTCACTAACCTTAGTGTCAGTAAAGGCCTTTTTTCTTGTAGTGAACACTTGTAATTGTCTCACGATCCATATATTAATATTCCTACAAATAAAAATCACTAAATTAGTTTAAATAATAAATATTTATAAATTAATATAACAATAGAAATTATGTAATAAAATATAAAATATATAACTAAATACTTAACAATAAACCCAGATAAGTGATGTTTCAAAGTACATTTTCATGCACTTATCACAACCCCCAACAGCTTATTGCTAGTCCCTAGCAATTCAAGCGCAAAATAAAATAAAAATAAATAAATCTATCTAAGCCACTTTCGTAGGGATCACGATTGCATTTAGCATATGCAACAAGCCTTTAAACCCCTAGGTGTCCCTAGTGGACGAGTTATAGTCTCGTGAGGGCTTACAGCGATGACACCCACAAACGTCATTCAAAACACACATTCATGCAAAAACAAAAATTAAATAGTCCCAATAGTTTCACATAATTTTGTCCTCAAAGAATGCCTAGTAATGAAATCAGAGAACCTTCAAAGTACTCAACGTAACTCAAATCCAAGTCCTTGAATAGGTCATCTAAGCCAGACTCATAGTGTGTGTGTGTGTAAAGGTTCGTTCACAGCTTTATTCACAGGTAAGCCAACTCAATGATTTCGTTTAAAAATCGGGATCGATGGGTCAAACCAACCTAGATATCTCAATTAAGCTCTGTAGTTGCTTTTCTGTGCTCAATATGGTACAATTTCTCTTTTTCCTTAGTCTCTCTTTTCATTTTCTCCTTTTAGCATTTTTCTTTTCTTTCTCTTTTTCTTTTCTTTTTTTCTTTTTTTTTTCAACACACCTACCCTTTAAGGTAGCATTTCTCCTCATGGTGGTCCTAATACTCGCCCATGGGTAGCTTCACGCTTATCGGTTATAGGTGGTTTATTTTCTTTCTTCAGAGACTTTTTCTTTTATTTTCAACCATACCACATGTCATAACACAAGCAAATCAGGATAGACATCTAAGCAAACGGTCATTCATCGACATGTAATTTCTTCAACTAGTCATCTTGCTAACTACTCAGGCTTTGACTGCTAAAAACCTATAATTAAGTGCTTACGAGTCTAACATAGATAAACTACTCAAATCATCAGATAAAAGTGCATTAAAGGACTTATCGTTTTTAAGATTTCATCCTAACACAAACAATATCATCATAGGACCTATGTTTAACTATCAAGGACTAAAAGCAAACAAAACAAACAAGCAATTTTTTTTTTTAAAATAAAATGTATTTATGACAAGCATTATCATGCCCATGCATACACCCACACACTTAAAACTTGCATTGTCCTCAATGTAAGATAAATATAAAGAAAAAGGATTAAGGAACAACACTACCAGGCGCGGAGTTGATCAGGTTCCTGCTGGCGAGACTTTGGTTGTGTGGTTATGTAGGTTGTGTTAACTCCTACATAAACACTCATGCAAACAGGAAAAATAAACATGCAATTAGCACACAATAAAATATAACTAAAGTAAATAAAATAAAATAAAATTCAGATGCAAGGGTTGCCTCCCCGCTAGCGCTAAGTTTAACGTCATCAGCCAGACACAAGCACTCAAGTTGTCATGGTGGTTTCCATCGAGCGTACTGATGAAGGCATGCGAGAGAATGCTTGTCTAGCTGTGGCAGTTTATCCACTAATCCATGGTCTGGTGGCTGAAATTCGGTACTACACATAAGGAAAGATTCATTCAATCTCCTTTTTAACCTCACATGTATCATCTTTAATTGAGTATTAACTCTCATTTTCCTCCTTTTTCGATTCTTAGGGACCAGTTTCAGTTCAGAAAGATTTGATTCAGGTTGTAGAGACACTATTTCCGGTAGAACTACTTCTAGCATGTATGAGTAATGACACTCACCCTCACCCTATGATTGTTTTTCAACATTTTGAACTGGAACTCTCATTGTAGGCCTAAGTGCTTGTGGGAAAGGTACTCTAATTTGAAACGATGGCACTTGTTCTTCCTGAGGGGTATATGCACTACTATCCTTGGGGTCATCTATAATGTTAGAGGTATTCTGCATTCCTACATCTTTACCGCTCCTAGTGATTATGACATCAACACCTCTTATACTGGATACTTCATGATCAGTCTGTGCTATGGGTTGCCCTTGTGGATTTGGTTGAGCCTGAGATGAGAATATTCATTGTTCTTGTACACTCAGGTCTTAGTTAATTTAGAGAGTTGACTTCTAATTTCCTTTTGGTCTTTAGCTACCTGAGCTATCAATGACTCAATCTTTTGATTGGTTTTATTCTGGGCTTCCATGAATGCTTGCATAGTATCCTCTAAAGAATTCCTAGAAATGGCAGGTGTGTGATACTGTGGGGTATTGTAACTCCTAGGTTGTGGTGTCTGGGTAGGCTAATAAGACTCATGCCTCCAACTAACATTGGGATGGTTCTGCCAACTAGGATTATAGGTATCTGGATATGGGTATAAGGCTTCTGGTACATCCCTAAAGTATTTGTTGGGGTTGGTGCTCAGAGCGCCAATTCCCGGTTGTATTTCTGTTGAATACTTCTGTAAAACATTATTATTATGAATAATATATGCAGTTTCTATAATATAATCTATCCTTCTATATGGTAAAGACGTAATGACCCTAGAATGATTAGTCATGATACAGTTGCAAAAGCGTCGCAACGGACATTGAGATGTATCATGACGTTTTCATTCTCAGACAGTTCCTGGTCAAGGCTTACACTACTTGGTCAGTATAGTAAACCTGTTGAGACCGGTACATGGCGTATACTGGAATATATGATTCCAATGGTTTCTCAATGAACCTTAAGTCTTGGAGACTAGTATAGACGTGTAGGTGTTTATAGCGGATAAACACTGAACGACTCACCGAAGATTCTTAATGGATGGTACACCAACGTCAATAAGAATCTTCTTGGGTTGAGTAGCACTTGTGATTCTTAGACTTGAGATGCCATTGTGGGCACATGAGACACCTTATACACTTAGACGGCAGTCACGTCACCGATCTATTTAGATCAGACATCCGCCTGTTCGTTGGGTGTAGACAGATCCTCAGGGTGTCCTATGTGTATCAAGATAGGATCCGTCAGTTCTGTGTATCAAAGCATAGGTAGTCCATATGATTAGCAATCAGATAAAACCATGGGCCCGTGGTAAAGTTTAGAAGCTAGTTCTAAACATTCTTTTAGAGATTGCTAATAGAATAGTCGACTGGATAATCCCGATAGAGATTTGACGTTTACATCTATATCTCTGGGATTTTTCCGGATACCTGTGACGGAGGAATTATACATTTGCCATGACCTCGACCTGTCTGGTTCAGCGAGATTATTTGTGATCGTCATAATCTACGGGTGGATAGATTATGGACACGAAATTTGATTTCGTGACGGATATACCTGAATCTAGAGAGTCTCAATAATGAAACATACTCGTAGAGCATTAGAGCAACATTAATAAATAATATTGATTATTTATAAAGTCGTTTAAAGGTTAAACGCAAGATACGTGCTAAAAGGACTAGATAGTCATTTACCTAATTATTGTGTATTTACATTTAATACTTGATTAATTTAAATACACATTAATTAATAGTCAAAATGAGTTATTTGACTTATATCCTAAATGAATATATGTTTTTAATATTAATGTAAATATTATACATATATTTAATATATTTGTATTTGATTAATTAATTAATTATTTAATTGTTAAATGATTAAATTAATTAAATATAAATATCTTACATTAGGATATTTAAAGTAAATGATATTAGTTGCCTTTGTTGACTTATTTAAATATCTATTAAAGTGTTTTAGATATTTATGCAAGTTGATTAAATGATTTTGAAATGAAAATGAAATGAAAATTTGGTATATACAAGTCTTGAATTTTCGGCCAAGGCCTAAAATGCACAAGTATATATTGTTTTCATTTTCTTTTCATTTGGTTAACCTAATACACTTTTCATAAAACTCCATTGAAAGAAAACAAAGATAGCAAGTGAGGAAGAAAAGAAGAAACCAAAAGAAAAGCTTGGATTTTGTAAGTTTTTCAAACTTACTATTAGAAAGGAAATTGTTCCTTAGGATAGGGTAACATCTGTGATGTTCTTAAGTTATTCTTTTCATTATTTCTTGTGTTTTTGATGATGGAATTTTGTTGAAAGTGTTGAGCATGTGTGATGAAGAAGCTTGTAACTATTGTAGTTATAACTATTCTTTTAAGGTTTTGGAAACCATGTTGCTAATCTAGAGTTATTGACCCACTCTTAAATGACCTAGATTTGATCTTGAGTTGTTTCATTGTGTTGAGACTTGGATTGGATGGAAGAATGATGATTGAAGTATTGATTTAATGTATTTGGTCTAATTTGTCCAATTTGTGGAAATTGAAAATTAGGGTTCATGACCAATTCCAAATTTGGGGCTTTTCATATATGTTGTGTATTTGTGTGTGTATATGATGCATATAAAGTTTCATGTTGATTGGATTACATCTTGATGTGTTTTTGAAGTATGAAATGACAAAGTGCACAAATGGCACCCCTAATGGAGCTCTCGGCCAAGAATTAGAAAATTGGAGATTTTGATTCTTTTGGTGTTTTGATGATTTGAGCATGCTAAGTTCATCTTAGAAATGATTTAGAATCATTCAAAATTGATTAGATCAATTTCGGTCTAAAATGGACAAAATACCAAAGCATGGTAATTTGGTAAATTCACTTGAATATGATTCATTGAATTTTATTTCATAATTTGATTATTGGAATATTAAATAAATATGTTTATTTAATTAATCCGAGAAAAAGTTTTGAAATCTGAAAATCGAATTTTCACCGCTTCCGAAGCGTTACCGGATTCACCCCCTAAATACCCCTACAAAATGGTATCAGAGCGAGTCTGATTCTAGGCCACCTAATATGATTAGCCTTCATTGAATCAATGTTTAATCATGTTTTCTTGACTTTGCATGCTTATTAGGATCTAAAATTTTTAGATTTAGGGTGTATGACACTTAGCGGAAAATCCCTAATTAATAAGGTTTGAATGTAATTATGTATTTGATGCATGTTATATGGTCCGTCTTGTCAATACGGTTTATGAATACTTCTTTGTGACTACATCCGAGACCGTGCCTCTGCTGTGAGGGTGTAGCCGATAAAGATTTATTTATACCGGATGTATATCAGATACTAGGTAAATTCAAGTAAAAGCGGAATTCTGAACGTGCCCTAGCTGTCAGGATTACGTAAGTAACTTGAGTTTATCATTGACGAGTTTAACCTTGGTACGTCTCCTTGTGGGCCTGCCTTCGCAGCGACAACGAGAAACGGCCAGGACCGAATACTTAGGAGTCATTAGTGAATGATTGACAAATGAGTTGTCTACCTGATGAATATACGTAGGCGAGACCGTGCCTCTGCTGTGAGCCGAAATATATTCACGGGATCCACTTTTCACTATTAGTATTTAATTTAATTATTAAATATTTGTATTCTGTTTTGGGATTACAGTATTGCATGATTTAGTGGGAGGGGCATATTAGATTAAAAATCCATGATCTAGTTTATGCTTTTGATATTATATGAAACTGCTTTATTTCTGCTAACCGTTTTTCATGATCTATATGATAGATTGGCGATGGCGGCACAATCCACAAATCAGTTTGCGCGTATGCTTGATGCGAACAAACTGAAAGGCGCTGAGAACTTTGCAGACTGGGAATTGGATTTGAGGATTGTCCTCGATTCCGAAAAGCTGGGTTATGTTCTTGAGGGTCTGTTGCCCCTTGCAGTGGGTGCGGATGCTTCGGAGGAGGAACGCCAAGTTTTTGAAACTTGGAAGGATGATGATTTAAGGGTTAAATCATACATCCTTAGTTCACTGTCTCCGAAACTCAAGCAACAGTACTATGGTATGCTAGATTCCTATAGTATGATGACGCGATTGAGACAATCGTTTGAGAACCAAGAACAAGTGATTGTTCACAAAGTCGCCATGGAACTGTTCCATGTGCGTCTGGATGAGGGGCAGAGTGTTAGCCCACATGTTCTTCAGATGATCGTTTTGATCGATCAATTGAGGCAACATAATCTCATCTTGAATGACATTCTCGGTAGGAGTGTCATTCTTGGTTCACTACCAGCTTCATTTCGCCAGTTCGTGATGTACTTCAACATGCACGAGACTGTCTGTACCTACCAGGAGCTACATAGGATGTTGCTCACGGCAGAAAAGGACCTTAAGAAGGGAGTACCGACACTCGCCCTCCTAGAACTACTTCTCTTTCGGCTTCTTCCCAAGGATGGTCCAAAGGAAGAACAAGAAAGGCAAGAAGAAGAAAAAGGCTTTTGGTCCTCAACAATAGGCGAAGATTGCAAAGCCCAAAAGGGCTTCTGAAGACAAATGCCACCACTTCGGCAAAGTCGGGCACTGGAAGAGGAACTGTCCTGATTACATTGCCCAGTGAGGAGAGACAGAGCTTCTACATCAGGTACTTTTATTTTTCCAGTTATTGATTTATCTTTGGCTTGTGAAGCCGTTACATCCAGCTGGATTTTAGATTCTGCTTGTCCCATTCACATTTACAATTCGTTGCAGGTGCTGAAGGAAAGTAGGAACTGAAGCCTGGAGAGATGCAGTTACGATTCGGGAGTGGAGACTCTTTGGATGCAGTTGCAGTGGGAGTATGCGAGATCTCATTGCCGAATGGGACACTTTTGTTATATGACTGTCATTTTGTACTAAGATGTGTCGCAAATATTATATCACTTTTTGTATTGGATACAAAAGGCTTTTGTATTAATATTAAGAATAGTTCTTTGTATTTTGTATGATAAAAATATATTCAGATCCTTTGTTGTCCAAACCAGCATGGTCATTATACATTGCAAACTTCAAAAGATATATTAAATACTGGAGTTAATAAACGTAGTTTACCTGTAATTAATAATATTGAACATTGGCATATGAGACTTGGTCACATTGGCGTTAAACGCCTTACCCCATTGGTTAGGAATGGTTTGATATCAGATCTTACCATTGAATCATATCAACTTGTGAATCCTGTATTCAAGGTAAGATGACCAAAGCCCCATTTTCTGGTGTTGGACACCGCGCCACTAACTTACTGGAACTCCTACATTCTGATGTATGTGGTCCACTAAGTCAAACTGCTCACAGTAGTTATTCGTACTTCGTTACCTTTACCGATGATTTGTCACGGTACGGTTATGTGTATTTGATGCGACATAAATCGGAAACCTTTGAAAAGTTCAAAGAGTTCCGAATGAAGTAGAAAAACAAACTGGTAAATATATTAAATGCCTTCGAAATGAGTGGTGAGTTCATGGATTTATTGAAGGAGAATGGGATTCTCGCTCAATATACTCCTCCAGGTACACCACAGCACAATGGTGTATCTGAAAGGAGAAATCGGACTTTATTGGATATGGTCCGATCGATGTTGAGTTTCACAGATTTGCCCTATTACTTATGGGGTTACTCTCTCTTAACAGCCACACATCTTTTGAATAAGATTCCTTCAAAGGCTGTTCCTACGACACCGTATCAGATATGGTTCGGTAGGAGACCAAATCTTAATTATATTAAGGTTTGGGGTTGTCCTGCCTATGTCAGGGTAACTCAGCAAGATAAGCTTTTGCCTCGAGGGAAAAAGTTTAGGTTTGTTGGATATCCTTCGAATACGATGGGATATCTGTTCTATGATACCGAGCATCGAAATGTGTTCGTAGCTCGCTTCGCAAAATTTCTAGAAGTAGAATTTTTGTCAGAAGGTGGTAATCATAGACAGGTTGAGCTTGATGAAGTCCAACCTGAAAACAACGAACCAACGGAGGAACCAGAAGTTCAAGTAGATGAAGGACCTTCAACACACACACTCCGTAGGTCGGAAAGGGTATCTAGACCTCCTGAACGCTTGTATTTGATACAAGAAAAGAGTCTGGATGTTCTCTTAGTTGAAGAGACAGATCCTTTCACCTATAGAGAATCGATGTTGGACATCGACTCCGTGAAATGGCAAAGTGCCATGAAATCCGAGATAGACTCAATGCATGAAAATCAAGTTTGGGACTTGATTCCGCTTCCCGAAGGAATTGTTCCCATCGGTTGTAAATGGGTTTACAAGAGGAAGCGCGGGCCTGACGGTAAGGTTGAAACTTACAAGGCCCGACTGGTAGCAAAAGGTTACACGCAGCAACTGGCGTCGACTACGATGAAACTTTTTCACCAGTTTCAATGCTTAAGTCTGTCCGGATTTTGCTTTCTATAGTGGCGTATCATGACTACGAGATTTGGCAAATGGATGTCAAAACGGCTTTTCTAAATGGATTTCTTGATGAAGAAATCTATATGGAACAGCCGGAAGGTTTCGCGTCAAGCGAAACCTCGGGTATGGTATGTAAGCTTAAGAAGTCCATTTATGGACTTAAACAAGCTTCACGAAGTTGGAATCTTCGATTCGATGGGATTATTAGATCGTCTGGTTTTCTCAAGAATTCGGAAGAATCCTGTGTGTATCAGAAGGCCAGTGGGAGCATGGTCGTATTTTTAGTCCTATATGTTGATGACATCCTAATCATTGGGAATGATTTAGGTATGTTACAAAGTGTGAAAGCGTACCTCTGTAAGAATTTCTCCATGAAGGACCTGGGAGAAGCTTCCTATGTTTTAGGGATAAAACTCTATAGAGATAGACAAAGGAGGCTGATTGGGTTATCCCAATCAACGTACATAGATAAGATCTTGGAACGGTATAGTTTTGGTAACTGTAAGACAACAAACATACCGTTCAGACATGGATACATCTTTCTAAGAAGATGTGTCCATAAACAGAAGATGAGAAGGTTAGAATGTCTAACCAACCTTATGCTTCGTGTTTGGGTAGCATTATGTATGCCATGTTATGTACGAGGCCTGATATCAGTTTCGCTGTTAGCGTAACTAGCAGATATCAGTCCAATCCAGGTAATGACCATTGGATGGCCATCAAACATATCCTAAAGTATCTTAAAGGTACTAAGGATAAGTTGATAATATATGCAGGAAACGAACTGCAGGTTAATGGGTATACAGACTCCGATTTCCAATCGGATCCCGATGATATAAAGTCTACATCTGGATTTGTCTTTACCCTTAACGGAGGTGCAGTTTGTTGGAAGAGTTCCAAACAGGGATCGACAGCTGATTCCACCACTGAGGCGGAATATATTGCAGCTTCTGAAGCCGCAAAAGAGGCTGTGTGGATAAAAACTTTATCACAGAATTAGGAGTTGTCCCAGTATCGAGAATGCGATTCCGTTATACTGTGATAATACTGGAGCCATTGCGCAAGCAAAGGAACCGAGGGCGCATCAGAAGTCGAAGCATGTGGAACGAAGTACCACATCATTCGAGAGATCGTGTCGCGAGGGGATATTGTCGTGTGCAAGGTACCGAGTGAAGATACTGTAGCAGACCCGCTGACGAAGGCCATTCCTCCGAAGTTGTTTGATAAACACGTGGAGTCGATGGGTATTAGATACAATCGATATTGGCACTAGAGCAAGTGGGAGATTTTGTTGGGGTTGGTGCTCAGAGCGCCAATTCCCGGTTGTATTTCTATTGAATACTTCTGTAAAACATTATTATTATGAATAATATATGCAGTTTCTATAATATAATCTATCTTTCTATATGGTAAAGACGTAATGACCCTAGAATGATTAGTCATGATATAGTTGCAAAAGCGTCGCAACGGACATTGAGATGTATCATGACGTTGTCATTCTCAGACAGTTCCTGGTCAAGGTTTACACTACTTGGTCAGTATAGTAAACCCGTTAGACCGGTACATGTCGTATACTGGAATATATGATTCCAATGGTTTCTCAATGAACTATAAGTCTTGGAGACTAGTATAGACGTGTAGGTGTTTATAGCGGATAAACACTGAACGACTCACCGAAGATTCTTAATGGATGGTACACCAGCGTCAATAAGAATCTTCTTGGGTTGAGTAACACTTGTGATTCTTAGACTTGAGATGCCATTGTGGGCACATGAGACATCTTCTACACTTAGACGGCAGTCACATCACCGATCTATTAAGATTAGACCTCCGCCTGTTCATTGGGTGTAGACAGATCCTCAGGGTGTCCTATGTGTATCAAGATAGGATCCATCAGTTCTGTGTATCAGAGCATAGGTAGTCCATATGATTAGCAATCAGATAAAACCATGGGCCCGTGGTAAAGTTTAGAAGCTAGTTCTAAACATTCTTTTAGTGATTGCTAATAGAATAGTCGACTGGATAATCCCGATAGAGATTTGACGTTTACATCTATATCTCTGGGATTTTTCCGGATACCTGTGAGGGAGGAATTATACATTTGCCATGACCTCGACCTGTCTGGTTCAGCGAGTTTATCCGTGATCCGTGATCGTCATAATCTACGGGTGGATAGATTATGGACACGAAATTTGATTTCGTGACGGATATACCTGAATCTAGAGAGTCTCAATAATGAAACATACTCGTAGAGCATTAGAGCAACATTAATAAATAATATTGATTATTTATAAAGTCGTTTAAAGGTTAAACGCAAGATACGTGCTAAAGGGACTAGATAGTCATTTACCTAATTATTGTGTATTTGCATTTAATACTTGATTAATTTAAATACACATTAATTAATAGTCAAAATGAGTTATTTGACTTATATCCTAAATGAATATATGTTTTTAATATTAATGTAAATATTATACATATATTTAATATATTTGTATTTGATTAATTAATTAATTAATTAATTGTTAAATGATTAAATTAATTAAAATATAAATATCTTACATTAGGATATTTAAAGTAAATGATATTAGTTGCCTTTGTTGACTTATTTAAATATCTATTAAAGTGTTTTAGATATTTATGCAAGTTGATTAAATGATTTTGAAATGAAAATGAAATGAAAATTTGGTATATACAAGTCTTGAATTTTCGGCCAAGGCCTAAAATGCACAAGTATATATTGTTTTCATTTTATTTTCATTTGGTTAACCTAATACACTTTTCATAAAACTCCATTGAAAGAAAACAAAGATAGAAAGTGAGAAGAAAAGAAGAAACCAAAAGAAAAGCTTGGATTTTGTAAGTTTTTCAAACTTACTATTAGAAAGGAAATTGTTCCTTAGGATCTAGGTAACATCTTGTGATGTTCTTAAGTTATTCTTTTCATTATTTCTTGTGTTTTTGATGATGGAAATTTTGTTGAAAGTGTTGAGCATGTGTGATGAAGAAAGCTTGTAACTATTGTAGTTATAACTATTCTTTTAAGGTTTTGGAAACCATGTTGCTAATCTAGAGTTATTGACCCACTCTTAAATGACCTAGATTTGATCTTGAGTTGTTTCATTGTGTTGAGACTTGGATTGGATGGAAGAATGATGATTGAAGTAATTGATTTAATGTATTTGGTCTAATTTGTCCAATTTGTGGAAATTGAAAAATTAGGGTTCATGACCAATTCCAAATTTGGGGCTTTTCATATATGTTGTGTATTTGTGTGTGTATATGATGCATATAAAGTTTCATGTTGATTGGATTACATCTTGATGTGTTTTGAAGCATGAAATGACAAAGTGCACAAATGGCACCCCTAATGGAGCTCTCGGCCAAGAATTAGAAAATTGGGGATTTTGATTCTTTTGGTGTTTTGATGATTTGAGCATGCTAAGTTCATCTTAGAAATGATTTAGAATCATTCAAAATTGATTAGATCAATTTCGGACTAAAATGGACAAAATACCAAAGCAATGGTAATTTGGTAAATTCACTTGAATATGATTCATTTGAATTTTATTTCATAATTTGATTATTGGAATATTAAATAAATATGTTTATTTAATTAATCCGAGAAAAGGTTTTGAAATCTGAAAATCGGATTTTCACCGCTTCCGCTGCGTTACCGGATTCACCCCCTAAATACCTCTACAGTATTGTAGTTTTCCTCATTTGTACCCCTCATCTCACTGTACACGGGACACTCTTGGGATTCTAGCTGGGCTACTGAATGCATTGTCTTGCTGTCTTTGGCTATTAAGGCTCTTATCTGTCTAGTTAACAGTTTAACTTGTGTCTTAAGGCTATCCTATTCCCTAAAGTGTTGTAGGCTTCTGCTAGAAAAAGTGTGTGTCAAATCAGTGTTATCTACGGCTTTGGGTCCAGTCCAAATATGAGATTTCTTAGCTAGGTCATCTAAATACTCGAGTGCCTCATCAGGGTCCTTTCGGGTAAACTCACCATTGCACATTATCTCAACGAATTGGCGCTCCCTAGGGGTCAGTCCATCATAGAAATAACTTACTAAACGCCAACTCTCATATCCATGGTGGGGGCAACTAGCTAACAACTCTTTATAACCTCTCCCACGTTTCATAAAGGGTCTTACTGTCTCTCTGGGAAAAGGTGGAGATCTGTCTTTTCAAGGCATTAGTCTTATGGTGTGGGAAATATTTGTTGAAAAATGCATGCGTCATCTCGCCCCATGTTCCTATTGACCTAGGTCTCAAAGAATACAACCAGCTCTTAGCTCTATCCTTAAGGGCAAAGGGAAAGAACTTAAGTCTAATTGTGTCGGTAGTCCCAAAATGGTCATGGAAGGTTGCTACTACCTCTTCAAACTCCCTAATGTGCACGTAAGGATTCTCGCTCTCTAAACCGTGAAAAGTTGGAAGATACTGTATCATTCCAGGCCTAAAGTCTATGTGTGGTGCATTAGGAGGAAACATTATACACGATGGTATAGCTGTGCGAGTTGGGTGGAGGTACTCCTCAAGAGTCCTCATGGGTGGTCTCTCGTACTCACTCATGGTATGTCTGCTAGATCTAGATGGTGTAGTAAAAAGGTTCTCAAATATATTATCTGGATCTGACTCTGAATCTTCTTGTTCTATTCTAGCAAATCTACCCAATTGATCCTTAAATCTAGGCATGCTCTCCAACACAACTAATAAAAGAAAAAGAAAATAAAAAAATGAAACTAAAAATTAAAGTCTACTAAAACTAAAATTAAAATAAATAAATAAAATAAGTAAAATAAAATAAATAAAAAAGATATGGAACGAAGTTACCTCCTTGTTGTTGACTAAGAAAACCTGCTCCTTTTGCTTGTAAATCGTCTCCCCGGCAACAGCGCCAAATTTTGATTACGCCCAATTATGACTTGCGGTTATCGCAGTATAGCTGGGGTGTCGATTCCTCATAGAGATGGTTACATGAACTAATTTACTCAAACAAAAGTTAACGGTAACTTAATAAATAAAACGATAAAGTTGGTAATTAAAATAAAGATAAATTAAATAATGAAAAGATATTAAAAGATAATGGCAGAGAAAAGCAGCAAAGCGTCGAATCCCTCTTCCATCGAACTCCTATATTCAGTTATTAATTCCTATTACTACTTAGTTGAGGGTTTCACATCCCAAACCAACAACCGAAATATATTCAATACTACGCATATTCAAATTCTAAGATAATTAATGATTATTTTCTCTATGTTAACAGCACACAAAAGTCATCGTTACGAGCTATCTTACGTCGACAATATACCCTCAGGCAATACTGCAGCAGAAGACCAACACATAAAACGACTTTTACCAGTCACAATTAAATTTGCAAACCACACATAGAAGAAGCGTGACTGGATCTATATGGGATTTGACAAAACATAATTTCTGGATTAAATAATCGAAAGATAATAGAAAATAACAACCATTAATTTTATTAAACGATTAAAAGGTTTGTAGGAATAAAAAATATAAATAATAAAAATCCAACATAAGAGTTCATCCCTAACTTTGCCTAGAGGATTAGTTCCTCATAAAAGAAATAAAAATAACCCGGGATTGGAGAGAATTGTTGTTCTGAATCATCACGGCTCCGTATCCCGGCTTTACGCTCTGATTTCTTCTCTCTCGACTCTGCTTCGTATTCTCTCGGCTGCTCTCTAATTTATTTTTCTATTATGCGCAGGCTGCTTGACGCAGCTCTCTGCGTTTTTTCTGTTTTTACGCAGCTGCCTTACGCAGCCCGGAGCTCCCCCATTTGTTCTACGCGCAGGCCCCCTTTTTATAAGCAGTCCTTCACGCCTAGGGATGGCAGTGGGTAGGGTATGGTGCGGGGTTTCCATTACCAAACCCGCACCCGCATATGTAAATAAATTACCAAACCCGCACCATACCCATTGCGGATTTTAATTTTCATTACCAAACCCGCACCGCATATAAAAATAAATTACCAACCCCTTGGTACCCAACGGATTTTTTGTGGGTTTTTAAAATATTGAATTACTTTGTGTTCTTAATAATAAATTTTTATAATTAAATATTTTATTTTTAATTGCTAGCTGTAGTTTTCACAATTTTTTTTCATTTGACATATACAACATGCAATATATGTATATACAGTACATAGATAACATAATGTATGAAAGACTCAGTACCATATGCTTATTTTTTCATATAAACATACTTAAAATGAGTTATTCCCTTCATAATTATAATGATCTAAGTTAACCAACTCAATCGACAATAAGCTAAAAAGTAATCACCAACCTTTGGTCATATTTTTTTATGCTAAGTGTAATGAAAGTGATGCTTACAAGGCTCAAGTGGTGTAAGTGTAATGAAGAAGCAGGAAAGCTACTGAAGTTGCAGTAAATACTAGCTTATTTTGCTCCTCTCCCGTTTCTGATCATGTGAACTTAATCCAAATTTTTGTATTATAATTTTATTAACAAGTGTGATTAAAAAAAAATAATAATAGTCATGTAAAAAATCTTCAGTTGGGCAGGTTGCGGGCTGCGGCTGAGTGGGAGTGTGGAACTGTGGATTAATGTTTTAGGTTTAGGTTTTGTTAGTTGTTTTTATATGAAGGTTTTTTTATATTGTCCTAAAAATATTAATTAATAAAAAATAATATTGCGGGTATGCGGATACCCGCAACGGATACCCGCATTTTTTTCTTAAATACCAAACCCGCACCGCACCCGCAGCGGATCTTGCTTTAAATTACCAAACCCGCACCGCACCCACTAATATATTTACCAAATCCTACCCATTGCAGGTGGGTTTTTGCGGATTTGCGGGTTTACGGGTAAAATTGCAATCCCTATTCACGCCTCTTTTGTTGTCTTTTAAATAACAATTAAAATAATGAAAACCTAATTTCAATTCTTTTACACACACGTGAGCTTTTGTAAAACATAATAATGGAACTTTGGCCCACGTCAAAGCCTCCCTTCATTTCTTTCAGTTTATTCACGCAATTTTCCCCTTTTTTCTTTGGTCAACAATCTTGGCCCAATCTTTGTTTCTCTCACTCGGCCCCACCATATTTTCTTTATTTTGTGTTAGTTTCTTCACGTGGCAGCCACTCCTCTTTCCTCTTTATGGTGGCACCATGGCGCTCAACCCTCTGGATTTTGTATGGGAATATGGCGCCATGGCGCCAGTACAATTTCTCACTGATTTCTGCTTTTCGTGTTCTCAGCTTCTGTGTGCGTCCTATACATCAGTATGGCCCCTAAACACTTGCAATTATCTCACGATCCATGTATTAATATTCCTACAAATAAAAATCACTAAATTAGTTTAAATAATAAATATTTATAAATTAATATAACAATAGAAATTATGTAATAAAATATAAAATATATAACTAAATACTTAACAATAAACTCAGATAAGTGATGTTTCAAAGTACATTTTCATGCACTTATCAGATAGTCGGGCCTCAGGTAGAGTTACAGAAACTCAGAGAACAAGTAGAGTCAGTTACCCACAAGATGAAGGGAAAACATGAAGATCTATTAGACTATGATGCAATGACTTTCGAAGAACAACTGCCTCCCCAGTTTAAGATGCCTGACATGGCCAAGTTCAATGGAAACGGAGATCCTAGGGTCCATCTCGGACAATATGTTTCAGTGATGAGTTCAGTGGGTTTGTCGAAGTTCCAGGTGCAGAAGATGTTCAAGATGTCACTGGAAGGGGCGCATGTAGTATGGTATCATGGCCTGGAGAGAAAGGTCAAGGATAACTGGATGGCATTAGCAAAGGCCTTTCTGAACCAATATGTCACGGACATGGAGATAGACTTGTCGCTCCGTGACCTAGAAAACACCAAACATAAGCCAGAAGAGACCTTCAAATATTATGTGGATCGCTGGAAAAGCCAGCTCTTGAAGCTGCAGACACAACCCTCGGAGAAGGACCAAATTAAGATGATCATTAAAGGAACCAAGCCTTCCATTTATAACAAGCTGAGAAGGATGACCTCCATGATTAGCGACTTTCGACAGTTAAGAGAAACTGTCATGGATATCGAGGAAGAGGAAGCCGAGAATATAAAGTTTTACAGCCAGAATAGAAAGACCATGGAGGGGGCCCTCAGGGACCAAGCTCGCTATTGCTGAGGTCGCCGCCATCAGAAACAGGCGATTCTCCAATTTTGGTAGACCTTTGTAAAAGGTGTTTGAAAAGCTGAAGAGGCAATGACTCCTAAAACCCTTAGAACCTAAACCACTTCCAAACCTTGTGCCACGCCCCTCGACCTAAACCACTACCATCAGCAAAAGGGCCACAAAATTAACAACTGCACCCACCTTAGGCATGAGATCCAAGACCTCATTGACACCATAAGATACCCGACCCAGAAAAGGAACAACCCGACACGCACGGAAACCCTATACCCAACTACAACTCTGTTCCACCACCCACCTACATGATCAACTCTGGCCTGCACGAAAGCTTTGTCCTCCAAACTCTCAACCATCAAGCTTCTTGCATGGGGATATGTGATAGCAGTAGTGAAGATGAAACAGAGTAAGGGAGAGACTTCTGGGAAAACTTCTCGAGCGGTGAAGAATATGAGGTAAATGGGATGACTCGCAGTGGATGTTTTTACATTGATGTAATGGAGAAAGGAAAAAAAGTGCTAAAAGAAGGCCTAGAGGTGACAGAGAATACGGATAACACCGAGGGGGATACTGTGTTGCGTCAATTGAAGAAGACACGGGCACGTGTGAGCATATGAGAGTTATTATGCATCTCTCAAGAGCACATATGTGCCATGGTAGAAGCTCTAAGCAAGATAATGGTACCTGAAGATGTGAACCTGACAATGTTCGTAGGGTCAGTACAGAAAGTGGGTAGGCAGATGATAACATTCTCTGAAGAAGAGCTCCCAATGGAGGGGAGGAATCACAACAAGCCGCTATTCATAAAAGCGCAAGTAAGAGGTAAGAAGACATCTTGTGTAATGGTGGATGATGGCTTATCTATCAATGTGTGCCATTTGAATATTTTGTCAAGGTTGGGTATACAGACAACAGATTTAAGCCCCTCCAGCATGAGTATCAAAGCATATGACGATAGCAAACGGGGAGTCGAAGGTACTTTTGTCACAGTAGTCAAAGTGGGCCCGATAGAAGACGAGGTGGAGTTCACGGTGCTTGATATCCCAGCTATATTTGCTCTGTTATTATGGAGGCCATGGTTTCATAGACTTGGGGGCGTGCCATCCACTTTGCACCAGGTTATTAAGTTCCCACATGGAGGGGAAGTCGTCACCATCAGGGCTGAAGTAGACAATGTTGTGGATGCTCTAGACATACAGCCTTTCACAAGGTTTCAAGTGGCAGCAAACTTTGAAGAATGGGTGGACCCTAAAGTGGCTAGAATCATGGAAAAAATGAAATATAAGACGGGCACAGGTTTGAGTGCTAGAGGCCAGGGAATAAGAGCATTGCCAGATTTCAAGGGACAGAACACTAAGAGAGGATTGGGGTATGAATCCGATGGGAATGAGCCGAAAACCAAGAAAAAATGGCTGAAGCTGATGGAATACTTTGTGAAAGCCACAGGATATCAAAGAGAGCTTGAACCCGTAGAAGTCAATGAGATCATAGTACCGGGATTCGAAATCTTCAAGGATGTGATGGGTAAAGAACCACGGGCAGAGGAAGTTGAAAAGGAGGAATATAAATGGGAAGAAAAACTGCTACAGTTGGAGAATCTGACGCTCGAATAAAGCAAGAAGACGGAAGAAGACAAGGCTGTAAATTACGAAGATGTTTATTTTCCTGACTTATTTGACTGTAATCCTGCATTTATTAATCATAAAGACATTGATTTTGCTTACTTGTTCGAGTCTTTTCTCGTTAGTCTACATCATAACATGTAAGACATGAGCATATTTGACATTAACTCAACAAACACAAATGCATTTAATCTTGGTATATGTGAAAACCCCAAGGAAATTTTAATTGCAAGTGAGGTTACCTCTGATGAGCGGAAATAATTAGAGAGAATATTAATAAAATATGCAAAAGTATTCGTCTGGTCCTATGAAGACATGCCAGGAGTGGACATGGGTATTGCCCAACAAATGATACCAACTTATCCGAACATGAGACCAGTAAAACAGAAGCTCAGAAGGATGAGGCCAGAATGGGCCGAAAAGGTTAGGGAAGAAGTCAAGAAGTAGATAGATGTGGGGTTCTTAGAGGTGATGAAGTACCCCGAGTGGTTAGCCAACATTATGCCGGTACCGAAGAAGGATGGAAATGTCAGAATGTGCGTGGATTATAAGGACCTCAACAAAGCTTGCCCAAAGGATGATTTTCCCCTACCCCATATAGATGTGTTGGTTGATAGCGCGGCTTTATCTGTTATGTACTCGTTCGCGGATGGATTCTCAGGATATAACCAGGTCTTCATGGCCAAAGAAGACAAGCATAAGACTACCTTCGTCACTGAGTGGGGTACATATTGTTACAAGGTGATGTTGTTTGGACTTAAGAATGTAGGAGCCACTTATCAACGAATGTCCATTACATTATTCCACGACTTGATGCATATGGAGATTGAGGTATACGTGGATGACATGATGGTTAAATCAGAGACGAGGGCCGGATATATAGAAATGCTAGAGAAATTCCTTCAAAGAGTCGATAAGTACAACCTCCGACTCAACCCCAAGAATTGTGTGTTTGGGGTGACATCCGGAAATTTGTTAGGGCATATGGTAGGAATGGGAGGGATAGAAGTGGACCTTGAAAAGATCAAGGCAATTACCGATATGCCTGCACCGAAGACAGAAAAGGAAGTTAGAGCTTTTCTCGGGAAAATCCAGTATATCAGTCGATTCATTTCCAAGCTAACATTAGTATGTGAGCCCATCTTCAAGCTATTGAGGAAGTACCAGCCTGTGGAATGGAATAGGCAATGTCAAGAAGCCTTTGACAAAATCAAAGAATACTTGGTTAAACCGCCCGTCTTAAAACCCCCAATGCCGGTCAAATCCTTTATGTTGTATTTGGCCATAGAACCCGAAGCGCTGGGGGTGATGATGGTACAGGAAGATGAGACAGAGGTGGAACATGTAGTCTACTACCTCAGTAAGAAGATGCTTCCGTATGAAGCCCGCTATGAAGAGGTGGAAAAGATCTATTTGGCGGTGATATAGGCTTCCCGAAAGTTGCGTCAATACTTCCAATCCTATAAGATACAAGTGGTAGCAAGGGAGAATCCCATAAAGTATTTACAGTCAGTACCTTCACTGGAGGGGAAGTTGGGAAGATGGTTGGTATTGTTGACGAAGTTTGATATAGAATACCTCACCTCTAAGGTAATCAAAGAGCGAGCCGTAGCGAAATTCTTGGCATCATAACTCATAGAAGGAGATCAGCATAAGTTTGAATTCACAGACGATGAGGTTCAAGCCATAACAGTCCAGGAGTGGAAAATGTATTTCGACGGGGCGGTGATTTACAAAGGAGCTGGAATAGGAATTGTGATAGTAACCCCCGATGGAGAAACCCTACCTATGGCCAAAAGGTTGACGTTCGGAGTAACCAAAAACATGGCCGAATATGAAGCATGTGTCTTTGGACGAAAAGCACCCATAGCCCTAGGAGCTAGGGATATAGAAGTTTATGGAGACTCGATGTTAGTAGTTTGACATATGCGAGTGGAATGGGAATTGAAGAAAGATCGGATGAGACCCTACCTACTCCATCTCAAGAAGTTGGCACAGGCTATCCCCGACTGTAAATTCTAACATTTGCCATAAGAAGAGAACCAAATGGCGGACGCACTAGCCACCCTAGCTGCAACTTGGTAAAATTCGGAAAAACTGGTAATGAGACCCCTTGTGCTTATGACAGCTAGCAGACCCAGCTATGAGATAGAGAGAATCTTGGAAGTAGAAGTCGACGATGGAAAACCTTGGTATTACGACATTTTGTAGTATCTAGAACGTGGAGAATCCTCATAAAGAGACGGTAAGAAAGACAGAATAGCCATTCATAAATTGGCTTCCCAGTATGTGAGTTTAAGGGGAGAGCTGTACACGAGACAAGCCAACGGCGTCCAACTGAAATGTTTAAGAAAAGAAGAGGCATTTAAGGTGATGGAAGAGGTGCACGCTGGAGTATGTGGACCGCACATGAATGGATTGAATTTGTCTTGCAAGATAGTGAGACAAGGATTTTACTGGTCGGCCATGGAAGCTGACTGAGCAAAGCTGGTGAAGCACTATCACGACTGCCAGGCACACGGCAACTTAAACTATCTACCACCTACGGAATTACACGAACTGTCAAAACCATGGCCTTTCTCAGCGTGGGTTATTAACATGATTGGAGA
Organism: Zanthoxylum bungeanum; assembly: GCA_019454045.1. Lineage (NCBI taxonomy): Eukaryota > Viridiplantae > Streptophyta > Magnoliopsida > Sapindales > Rutaceae > Zanthoxylum > Zanthoxylum bungeanum. The sequence goes on along the minus strand of SKCR01039096.1, from coordinate 24,319 downwards.
AATCAGGCCACATACATCAAATGGACACCACTTTATAGTAGTAGCGGTAGACTATTTTTCGAAATAGGTGGAAGCTGAGTCATTCCGTAATGTTACAGTGAAGCAGATGGCTAAGTTCATAGCTCATAACATAGTATGTCGATACGGAATGCCACATCACATAGTGACGGACAATGCAGTCAAATTTCAGGGAGAAACAAAGGCGATGTTGTAGAAGTATGGGATAAGGGATCACAAATCATCACCTTACAGGCCGCATACTAATGGGGCGGTGGAGGCGGCCAACAAAACCATAAAGAAAATACTAGCTAAGATGACAGAAAGTTATAAAGATTGGGCTGACAAACTGCCATATGCCCTGTGGGGGTATAGAACTTCGGTGAGAACGGCAACGGGAGCCACACCCTATGCTCTGGTTTACGAGATGGAGGCAGTGTTTCCAGTGGAAATAGAGATACAGTCAATGTGGGTACTAGCAGAGGCAGGATTGCTTTAGCAGGAGTGGGCCTCGTAGAGGTTCGAACAACTAGCATTACTGGATGAGAAAAGGATAAATGCCTCGTACCACATGCAGCTATATTAGAAAAGGTTGGCCAGGGCGTTCAATAAGAAGGTGCGTCCAACCAAGATCAGAGAAGGCGATTTAGTGCTCAAGCAGTCAAAGCCACTGATAATTGACCCAAGGGGAAAGTTCAGGCCCAATTGGGACGGGCCCTACCTAGTCAAGAAGGTGATGGGGAATAGGGCAGTGAGACTATCAGATTTGGAAGGGAATGAGTTCACCGAGTCCATCAATATGGATAGGCTGAAACAATACATTGCATAAAAAATAAAAGGCTCGTTGGGTTGAAAATCCGCAAAGGACAGCCCAAGCAAAATATAGAGCATGAGTGAGCATGAAAAATGGTTAATTGTAAAATTCGTGAGGAACAGTTAGCGACATAGGTATCCTTGCAATGCAGTTCATTATTTCCTACATATGTACTAAGAAGTAATGCAAACGCCTTTATTGAAACAAATGTTCTAGATGTTTATAGATTGCATAAATCAAAGCTAACCGGGAAAGATTAGAGTCAAGTAATTACAAATCACATCTTTTATTTCTTAGATGCTGGACTAAAGTCAGGAGATCTAGGAGAATAACTCCAAGAATGGAGAGGAACCTCGAGAATGAGGATGAACAACTCCAAGAATGGAGAACAACCTCGGGAATGAGGACGAGCAAAGATCCTCGAGAATGAGGACAGATCTGAAAAAAAAAAGAAAAAAAATATTTAGCTCGCTGAGTTGAAAACCTGAAAAGGCGACTCAGACAAGATAGAGCAATCCGCTAAGTTGAAAATTCGAAAAGACAGCTTAGGCAAAAGGTAGGACGAACCTGTAACACAAAGGGACTCCCAAGAAATCGACTTACAGGATGGTGCTTTATCCTGTCTAAACCATGGAGCGTATTGGGCCAAGATACAGAATAAGACTACACTCCTCCAGGGACGGGACCCTACCTCCATCTTGGAAAATACACGTAGAAGGACTTGTAACTCAATGGACGAAGTACAAGGCAATACATTTTCTGCATCCTCAGGACAGCAAAGGAAAACATCGGGAATCAGAAGACATGATTTTCAGTAGCGAATAGTAGAAAGCTGAGCCAGGTCTGGGGATGACCAGTCTACCACCCCACGAGTAAGGAATCTTGAGCCATGAGACCAAAGAAAACTGAGCAATCATTGGAGAAGAATTGGCAGAAGGAAACTGTAAGCAGGCCAAGGGGCACCAAAGGCCAAAAGGATTTCTAAAAGGGTGAAGAAAACTCTCTAGCGCAAGGAATGCCTAATCAAGGAAGACATCAAGCCAATAAAACAAACAAACCCATCAGATTAGGGAATGCATCCATGCATACATGTCGCATACACAATTTTTGTTTTGTATTCGCAGGCTTTGAAGAAAAAGCAGCGAGGACGAAGAACTCCGGGAATGGAGAACAACCTCGGGAATAAGGAATAGCAAAGAGCCTCGAGAATGAGGATGAATTAGGGGTCGAAGTGCCTCACCACCATCAGTTCGACAGTTCAAGAATGAATTCTAGGGTCAAGGCCCACATTATCAACAGTTTGGGAATGAATCCCACAGGTCGAATCACCTCAATATTATGGAAAAAAACTCCCCAGTGGATCGAAAAGTCACGTAGATTGACCAAAATGCCATCACCCAGCACGGTTCGGGAATGAAACCCAAGGGTCGAAGCACCTCACCGCCATTTCGGGAATGAATCCCAGAGATTGAAGCATCTCACACTCAGCACGGCTCAGGAATGAAACCCAAGAGTTGAAGAACCTCACCGTCAATTCAGGAATGAATCCCAGAAATCAAAACATCTCACACCCAGCATGGTTCGGAAATGAAACCCAGGGGTCGAAGCACCTCGCCGTCAACTCAACTCAGTTCGATAATTGATCCCACTCACACCCACCATGGTTCGGGAATGAATCCCAGGGGTCGAAACACCTCGCCATCAACTCAACTCAGTTCGGGAATGAATCCCAGAGATCGAAGAATCTCACACCCGGTATGGATTCGGGAATGAATCTCAGAGGTCAAAGCACCTCACCATCAAATCAATTTAGTTCGGGAATGAATCCCAAAGATCGAAGTATCTCACACCCTGTATGGATTCGGCAATGAATCCTAGAGGTCAAAGTACCTCGCCATTACCTTAACTCAGTTCGAGAATGAATCCCAGAGATCGAAGCATCTCAAACCCAGCATGGTTTGGGAATGAACCCCAGAGGTCGAAGCACCTCGCCATCAACTCAACTCAGTTCAGGAATGAATCCCAGAGATCGAAGCATCTCACACCCGGTATGGATTCGAGAATGAATGCCAGAGGTCGAAGCACCTCGCCATCAACTCAATTTAGTTCGGAAATGAATCCCAGAGATCGAAGCATCTCATACCCGGTATGGATTCGGGATTGAATCCCAGGGGTTGAAGAACCTCGCCATCAACTCCACTCAGTTCGGGAATGAATCCCATAGATCGAAGCATCTCACACCCAGCATGGTTCGGGAATGAAGCCCATTAGTCGAACCATCTCGCCATCAACTCAACTCAGTTCGGGAATGAATCCCAAAGATCGAAGCATCTCACACCCGATATGGTTCAGGAATGAATCCTATGGGTCGAAGCACCTCGCCATCAACTCAACTCCGTTCGGGAATGAATCCCAGAGGTCAAAACACCTCGCCATCAACTCAATTTAGTTCGGAAATGAATCCCAGAGATCGAAGCATCTCACACTCGGTATGGATTCGGGAATGAATCCCAGAGGTCGAAGCACCTCGCCATCAACTCCACTCAGTTCGGGAATGAATCCCAGAGATCGAAACATCTCACACCCAACATGGTTTGGGAATGAATCTCAGGGGTCGAAGCACCTCGCCATCAACTCAACTCAGTTCGGGAATGAATCCCAGAGATCGAAGCATCTTACACCCAGTACAGTTCGAGAATGAATCCCAGAGATGGAAGCATCTCACACCCGGTATGGTTTGGGAATGAATCCAAAGGGTCGAAGCACCTCCCCATCAACTCAACTCCGTTCGGGAATGAATCCCAGAGATCGAAGCATCTCGAAAAAGTAGCAAAATAGCTTGTAAGTAAAAATACATGCATGACATTGATAGGGTTGTCACTGTCACACATTGCACAAGCCCCATCAAAGTGGGAGCGACTGTAGACACTGCATTTTTACATGAGCCCGATGATGAGCTTTGTATGGAGGCACTACCCGAAAAGTTGCGGAAGTTGTGAAAAATGAATGCCGGAAGGAAGGAAAACCTCCAAAATTAGCACCTCATCGGATTCAAACTCACTAGCCAGCCTCAGATTCACTCAGTCAGCTTCTGCTTCAAGGCATAGCCTCAGCCCAAGACCTCATGTAATCGGCCCACACATTCAAATCCCCTCATCAACACTTTCCAATTCAATGAGATTTTGGGATCTCATCCATACCAATTTAACAAGATTTGAGATATCCTCATCACCAAATTTGTGAGATTTTATTCCCAAAATAATTTAAGAATATATTTCCCAAATAAAAATGATTTATTTCCCTATTTAGAGATCCTTTCAAAACATTATAAAAAGGAGGCTCCTTTTCTTGTTCTGGGAAGGACGACAACCCTAGGAGACAAACAAACAATCAAAAAAAAAAAAACAACAAATCCATGTGAGAGAGAGAACCCTAGGACCGAAAAATAGAGAGGGAAAAAATAACCAAATCACTGAAAATAGAGAGAAAAAAAACAACCAAATCATCGAAAAACAAAGATGGAAAAACCAGAAAAAATAACCAGCCAGAGACCAAAAAACAATAAAAAAAAAACCAGATAAAAACAACCAGCCAGCAACCAAAAAACCAGAGAAAAACATCAAATAGCAACAGTAACAGCAACCAGTGAACCAGCAATCCTTCCAGCGATGGCCTATCGCCCTCCGAGAAAGTAACTTAAAAGGTAAGACCTGAGGGCACCCTTACCATATTTATTTTTATAGTTCTGGACGCTACATGCCTGGCTGGGCGTGAAATACGTCATGCCGGGTATGCGAAGTCCTACATCAAAGACGGTCACATTTTTTCTTCTTTGGCATTTTATTATTTATCTTTTTTTCCTATTTATCGTTATTTTATTATTTCACCTTTATTTTGTTACTTATCTTTTTGTCTATTTATCGTTATTTTATTATTTCGCCTTTATTTTGTTATTTATCTTTTTGTCTATCGTTATTTTATTATTTTGCCATTATTTTGTTTATGTTTGTTCATGTTGACGATTATCCGTCTGTGCATAGTTATATTTTTATGTCCGCTTACATTGCATTGATGATTATGTGTGTTATTATCCCTTGCGGTATATCGGATGGAAACCCAGACGTAAATTCCGTAGCCGAATCCGAATGGACGGTAGTGCGGTTTGTACTTGGGATACAACTCCACGTGCCACTCAGGAAATACTCATATATACGTGATTAACCCCTCTTTTTGTTTGCTATTCATTTATTGACGCTTTTCTTGCTTTTGATTGTTTATTATACATTTTCATTATCGCATCTCGTATTTCTTAATTTAATGTGCTTTTGGAACTACGTTATTTTGATTATTATTTTGGTTGGGTATGTTATTACATTATTATTCTGGCATAAGTAAGAGACCATTTTGAACCCAACGGGTTGAGGTATTCCCTTGCGAAGGGTGAGTGCGGCCTTAAATCTTTCCCAGTTCACATTGGGTGGCGACTCCTTTATTCTCCGATTTAGTCCCCCGCAAATTAATCCGTACTCTCTTGTGGTCGCCGAACATCATAGGCATAGCGGTCAACCCCACTTCGCTTATACAGTTATACTATATACAAAACTATAAAAAGTCACATATTGTGTTTAATCTATTTTTCGGTTTAATATTTCAACGTTGCTTGAAATGAAGCTAGTAATGTCCTTATAATGAGTAATAACGTTTAACTAGTAGGATGTGTTTTAAGTGGACTTTATAATTGGGCCAGCCATGTCAAGAACTAAACTTGAAGAGGCTTAGAGGCCAGGTCGTTGGCCCAATTATTGGGCCGATAAAGATGATAATATCTTACTAGCTATATGATATCAAAGCTAGCTCCCAATCAGAAATGTGCCACCTTATATACGGTATCAAAGCTACTTTTCAGTCAAAAATGTGCTAACGAGGACATTAGCACCCAATGAGTGGACTGTAATATCCCGCATTATTTGGGAAGGGATATGGTAATGTCCTTAAAAGAGTACCACCTTATAACTAGTAAATGTGTGTTCAGGCCTAATGAGTGAATTATAATATCTCACATTGCTTGGTAAAGATGTTGGTAATGTCATTACAACCAGAGCCTTTAACTAGTAAGATATGTTTTGGGCGAGCTTCGGAGTTGGGTTATGCCACTCATACTGAGAATAATATCTTGAGAGACCAAAGAGCTGGGTTGTTGGGCCAGTCCTTAAGCGGTTAAAAAAGATAATATTTTACTAGTTTCATTATACCTCACATTTTATGCAATAAACATATCTCTTAGAATAAGTGAACGTCTCATTACAATCAAGAAGGTGCTCTTTAATCACAGGCCACGGTGACTCCTGAAATTCCCAATCCAAGTCTGTAATCGAGGGAAGCTATCGGGATCAAGAAAATTTCACACCAACTATTTCTCAACATAACAATCATAAAGATTTTTCATGAACATTGTTGTATTTCAAAAGTTTATCACTTATATGATATTCTGTAAACAAAAGGAGTTGGGCAAGTGATAAGTGGTAAACATATCTATATTAACCATCACTTAATGAGATATTTTAATAGTTGAATCGAGATTCATGGGCACTTTAATGTTTTTCTCTAGGATTGTAGGTTTGGACTCCATTAGCTATGTTGGGAATGAAACAAAGACAACCGATATCCGTTCGGAATAGAATATGAGAAAAGACCATATTGGCTCACCCTCCAGGTCACCATTGGCCGCCAATGGTGACCTGGTGATGAATAAGTGCGCCAACCACACACTCATTGGCGATCTGAATTCAAGATTGCTCTCTGATTCTCATTGGCACACCATTTACCAATCTATTGGGGGACCAATGAGCTTGTTATATTAAAAAATTAGAAATTCCCTTTGCACAAGGAAAAATTCCCAATAAGTCCTATTTAAAGCCAATTTGGCCATAACCTAAGGATTTTCACTTTGGGAGACAAAACAAAGAAAAACACACAGATCAAGACAGATAACACCAGATCCAATTTAGCAAACTGAAAATTGAGGTAGAAATTCTCACAACGAATTTTTCTTCCCTTTTAAAATTTTCAATTATAATGTGTTCTTACATTATAACAATAAATTCATTGAACTTATTGAATATGATTAGTAACTAATTCGTTAATAAAGAAAAGAGAAATGTTGTAGTTTTCTGCCCTTCGATCTTCATAGATATTCATAAGTAAGATAAGTTAAAAAAAATAATGATCTATGGTTGAAAGCCAAAATACCAAATGCAAATAGTTCGTCTTTTTTCATTCTCGAGGAAGTGCATATTTTTCCTGAATCTTCTTACCTAATGGTACGGAATAATAATATTATTGGAGTAGATACACGAATCACTTTAAATATAAGAAGAGAACTCCAGTATAAAGATCATCATTAGTGCATAAACCAATTGAATACCACCACTGATAAACACTTAAATAAGCTATATTCACCGGACCAAAAGCACCTCAAAGCTTCCACGGCTAGTTGACCAAAAAAAGAGAGGATTTTAAATGCGAGATCTAAGAACATACTTTTTGTGGCACCGTTACTAATTATACTCTCTGATTCGGGTCTTCAGCAGGGTTATTGGTAGAAATCAACCGTGGAAAAAAGATATAACTCTAAATCCTTCGGAAATGGTAAGATCTTTGGCGCAATAAGGAGGGGTATCGAAAATGTATTTGATACAAAAAAAATTCAAAATACAAAATCGAAGCGATTCCTCTTATTGTTTTCTCTATCAAAACATCGGATTTCTTCAGGTTTGCCATAATAATTATCACCCATACCTTTAGCCAACTTAGCCCTTAATATATGATCATTCAAGTCAGGTTTTTTTGTTATTGGGTTATAATGGAACCTATGCACAATACTTAATTTTAAATGCATGTTTGAATACATTAATTTTTATTATTGGATTGTTTATTATTCTCTATGCTTAATGTGTTTTGTTGCTTGATCACCAATAGGATAGTCATGATAAACTCTAACGAACTTGGAAAATGGAGTTTTGGTTTAACTTAGGAATTGATAGCGCGTGACCATATTTGTTGGAATCGATTTATGTGTAGGATATGAGTATACTTACAGAGCAACTTGATCGTAATGAGTTTGGTTTAAATTAATTATCATAGAAATATAGGTAATTGAACTAAGTTGAGTGTTTCTACTTTATCATCAGAAGATGCTTATGTCGACATCAGCTGAGAATAGGGTTGGCTTGGGAGGGGAAGATGCCCAAAGCAAGAATATAGTTTTTCCAGCGATGAGGTGGTCCCCAGTCACTCAACTTAAAAGATTGACCAGTCATGATTTATCATTCCTCATGTATGTCCACCCTAAATTTTTATTAATAGGTGACAAAAGACATATTCGGATACATTTCACTCTACTCGCATGTGATGTTATAGTGTTATCGTCTTTATCTATGTGTTTGTGTATGTGTGTGTCCATATATATATATATATATTATAAATTTAAGAAAAGTTTAAGTTTTTTCCTTGCATATATTATATCATTACAAAGAAAAAAGAATCTGAATACACTTATCACTTCTATAGAGATAAGCTTTCACTTAGATTAGCTTTAGTAATTCAGTAGGAAAAGTGCATACCTTTTTAACGTACTTAGTGAAAATGCGATCATGGATTCTTTCTCACATAAATTTTCTTAAAAGTTAAATTTTCGGTCTTTAAATTTGTTTTATTTTAATTTAATTTCAGAAAACCATTTAACTTAATCATTCACTTAATTAATAGAATAAATCTAGTATTTAATATGATTAATAGAAGACTCTTTGTAGGGCTTAAGGTTATTCACACATGACGAGAAGTAGACACAAGAAGAATTCAATTGGAGAATAAAATCACTCATGCAAGTCAAAATTACACAACTCATTTAGCATCTGCAATCTCATCCAATGCATAGTTGTTTGTTGATACATTAGCGTAGTTAACCTTGTTGAATCGAACCACAACTGGGTACCGAGTCTTAGGATCCTGCAAAATGAACCATATGTTTAGAAACTCATCAAAATGATTGAATGTTACGACATTAAAGAGATTAAAAAATTAAAATGACCTGGTCGACGGCCACCACAGATCCGACGCCATTGTACCAGTAGGACTCCCTCCTGAGAATTTTCACCTGTTGGGAGTGAATGAAGAATCAAGTAAGTGACTCTTATCTATGGCCGAATATTTACCTTTGATGACTAGGCCAATATTCATTCTTGCATCCTCATGATTTTGAGCTTTGACGGTGCTTTTTGTTTATTCATTTCTACAGAATAAATGTAGCTTTATAGTGGATTATATCCGATATAACACAATAAGGAAAATGATCTATATAGCCGACACCATCGAGAAAATGTTTTTCTTTACTTTGGATTGGATTTTTACTCTTTTACCGCATTTGATTGGAAGGCAGTGCTTAGTGTGATGCTTAAAAACTTATCATCTGGTTAGTCACTGATTCGACACTAAAAACTTATTCTCTATGGAAAAATAAAAGTAAAGTTACGTACATAAGTAACTTCTCAAATCGTGCATATAACAGAGGCTTGTGCACTTAACCTTTATCATGTTTGATTGTAGTAGTCCCAATGGGCATGATTTAGTGGTGTAGCGCTTAAGATCTGACCTTGAGGTCTTAATTTCAAATCCAAGAATGCATTTCTAATAAGAGTCTGTGCCAGTTGAGAATTTTACATACTCTATTTAAGTCCGAAAATGGTGATTTTGCGGAGATTTCCCACGATTAAAAAAAAAATGATTGGTTGTGGTAGATAAAAGCACTTTCTAAACAAAGAACAATTGATGCTTTTATCCGAAAGTGCTTTCTACAAAATTTCTTTCAAATAAAACTCATATAAACGAACCTCTCAAAGTGGTCACATGTCATCTCTAATAAGATTCTATGAAGTAAGTTTTAATCGAGTATTATGATATATAAAACTTCTATTACCAAACTGTTATATCACTAATCAATCTTAAGGAAGCCAAAAGAATACATATCAATTTCCAGGCAGCAGGTTTAGTTTTTGCAGTGGGTGATAACTCACCTTGGTTCCTCTCTTGGGTCCAATCGGAGGCGGCTTGGGCTTTGGAGCTGCTTCACCTTCAGCGGTGGCAGCAGCCTCATCAGATGCTCTTACAACCAGCCTTGAACGGTTTGTGTTGTTGTTGCTGTTTGAAGAGAAATACATGTTGCTGCTCCTGGAACCTGTGTTTCCATTGGTGGTGGGTGTTACCAAAAACCCAGAAGCAGCCGATGCCATGTTGCAGCTAGCCATTACTGTTTATGTTTAGTTGGTGAAAGAGTTGCAGAAAATAAAAAGTACAAACGGACAGTAGGGAGATTTATCTCATCTTTGAAAGTGGTGTCAATCGTTTCCTCCACTAGGTTACTGCCACCTATGCAACATATCCTACTTGTTTGGATAATGTGATTACACATCATCTTTTTATAATTAAAAAGTGTGATCTAATTAGGAATGGTAATGGAAGCGGATCCACGTATCATATGTTTTCATCTTCTCATTTTTTTCGTCGTAATTGTTTTGATGATGATCCTCAAATAATAAAAGAGATCCATGAAGAACTTTGAATTCAAATAATAAATAAATTTTTCTTAAAATAAATTTGAGTTATTGAATCTAGAAATCAAGTGTACATATTCAAAAGATTGATAATATATTATACAAATCAAAATTTATATAAAAAATTAAAATTCGTATTTTCTGTCTTTTTATTTGATCTGTAACTTAATAAAGGGATGCAATTAAAATATATATATATATATATATATATTTCATTTTACAGTTATATTACTTAAAATATGTTGACGACTGATTTTGCTCTTAGGGAAATATGAGAATATTACTCCTGAGACAATCCTCCTTCAATAGTGAATTTGTTTGGTTACGGTGGAACCAAAAGCAAATTTAGCAAAAGACAGATAAATACACCAATCGACAAAGAGATTTAACGTGGTTCGGCGGATCAGATCCAACCTACGTCCACGGGCACAAAACTAAGGATATTTTTATTAGTGAGATATGCTTCTCTGATATCTCTTGTGTTTACAAGTCTGATCGTAATGATCTTGATATTGATTCTGATGCCTCTTACGCACACTCTACCCTTCTATTTTTAATAGTGTAGAAATCAGATTCCTTCTCCTACAAGAATTTCCTAGTTGAAACAATTTCATTTTCCCACAAGGATTCCTAGTCAGAAACTACCTCCACTTCCTTTATTCTACTAGGACACTGACTTATCAGTTTACCCCATGAAAGTAGGACAACTTGTCATCTTATCTGTAAGAATATGGTATCTTATCTTCTGGAGCATGTCTCGTCATATGCTCGGTCTTCATGAGGTCGGTCATGATGGTCCTTTGAGCTGAGAATGCTGCTACCGATCTGATAATGCTCGGTCATCTGAACCAAAGTGGTCGGTCACCTATCATCAAATGTTCGGTCTCTACATGTTGGCTTTATAACACTCATGTGCTCAGGTCGGCATTAATGATTTCGACCGAGAAGGGAATTATCCTTTTTACCCTGCCGTACTCCTTAAATAACATAGGACCTGAAAACACCATCAACATATGTCCCCTAGTTCTCGGTTCCAACGAGTCATACAAGTTGGTGCCGGGAACTACTTAAAAGTGGTACGGTTGATGAACTGATAGCCGATCTTCTGAAGGAGAAATTTCGTTGGCCCACACTTACATCCTGATCGGTCTGACTCAGGTGTTCGGCCTGACTTTCTTCCTACCGAGGTAAAATCCTCTTATTGCCCTTCTGTAATTTTGCCCCTCGAGACGCGCAACCGTCACATCCTCTTAAATACCCATCAGATCACTTCTAGGGTTCAACGGGAGCCTGCCACTTGTCAACCATCTGTCGTTCTCCTGCCAAAAAGCGAACAATCTGACCGCTATTGTTAACGCAAAGGACGTCCAATTTCATCCGTCCATTTAATTTTGGAAGATCATTTTAAAAGACGGCACGTGGCACATATCTGACGCTTTCGTTCAATCTAACGGCCACAAACGTACCGAACAGATTATATCAAAACGGAGTAAACAATGTTGTTTTCTTTTACGAACACTTCGACTTCCCTAATCGTGAGAACTCCTCCTTCCCAACTGTGACAAGTGAACTTGAAGAACAACCAGATCACACCGAGCAAACTTTCATCTTTCCGAAAGAAACAAGTAAGTTTTCTGACCGTCCTCCTTGCTTTGCTTTTTCATGAGTTGCGAGTCCTGTTTGTTTTTTTTTTATGAAGCATGTCTGGATTTTTGGGATTTGGAGACTCTTAGGTCTGTTTTTTGTTTAGCTCGATGTCGCTCGGGAGAGATTTATGGTTTGATAGATGTCGTTAGGGTATTTAGAACCCACAGGCTCTACCTTTAGAAATTAGCTGTAGACTGACCTCCCCCATTTTTCTTTTATTTCTCGGATGTCAGGGATGTCTGACACCAGGTCTTCCTCTGTAAACCCTGCTAGACCTCCGACCCTCCTGTTGAAGAGCTCTCCTCGAGCTCGGGGGCACCAAGCATAGAGGACCTCGATACTACCCCCCACCCATTCTGAAATTGAACAAAATACTTACCATCAGAGAAAACCTCGAAATGACCCAGAGCCCGGTGATTTTGACTGCTCGGCTTTGGATATGGATCGGCCATCCAAAATAATTGAAGATGACCTAGCACTACTTTGGCAGCGATATGACATTCCGATAGATATCGCTCTTGAAGTCCCCGGTCCAATGGACTGTGCTAGTCAACCGGACGAGGGTTCTGTGGCTCTTCTCCCGGCTTTCTTTGAGTGTGGACTCCGGCTACCAATTCAACGTTATTTCGCCTGGATGCTGGCCGAGATGGAGATCGCCCCTTGCCAATTAAGCCTGAATAGTTGGACGATTTTGGCCGGGCTATATGTGATTTGGAGTCGGGCGGGACTCGGCGAACCCTCTCTTGAAGAAGTGAAGAGGTTGTATCGATTGAAGGTCAACCCAAAAACGCACCATGGTTGGTATTACATTTCTACTTATGCTGATTCACCAAACGTTGTAGGCAAGCTCCCCGATTCCAACAAAAACTTCAAAACATTATGGTTCTGGGCCACATGAGATTGGGGACGAGTTCTGAGATCATATGAAGAGGAGGTCTCTGTCCCGGATATCTTTAGAGCGGGAGGTTAGAACTCTAACCCTTAGCGTTCTAAATTTTGATTTTATGATAGGATTTTAACTTCTCTAATTCTTCCCAGCTTGTTGGGGGGACGCTCCCAAGGTTTCCCATTAGGTCCGGCAGTGGGTATGCTGGGCTCGGCGTTATGCCGAACATTGAAAGCAATTAGTTAATGATGCGGCCTTTCTCGAGTCGGGCCAAATTCGGACTGCTCCTCCGAATGTCCGGGGCGGATAGGTGGGTTTACTAACCTTCTAACCAATCTCCTTGTTTTCTTAGCATGATGATAATTTGAATTTACTCAGATTCTGGACTGACCACACTTTTTGCCTTTGTTGTTTTTTTTGTGTAGGTATGTCAAAAAGGCCAAGATACATGGATCAACTGGCCGGTGTAACAAAGAAAACCTGCCATACTGGAGCCGGGTCCTCTCGGAAACGGCCAGCAACTGAGGCCAAAAAGGTGACTGAAGAGGCAGCCCCGTCAGCTGCCCAAAGTTTATCTCTCTCTCCGGGGCATCGCCAATAGTTTCCGCCCGACCCCCCAGTCCATCAAAACCTACCAGAAAAAGGAGGCGTCCGTTCGGGGTAAAGGAAGCTGAGCTGACCCAGGAGGTGGACGAAGAAAGGGTCCTGAGCAAGAGACAGACAGCTCGGAAGGAGAAAAAGGTGTCGGAGAGTTCCTCCAAGAAACAGAAAGGCACCGGGATTCTTGGCGTGGAAGACCTTGGTCAGAATATTAGGGAGGCCACTTCTCATTTGGTGCCGGTAATCAATGACCTGGCCGAAGCGGTTCCTCCGGCGAAGATCCCGAAGTACGAGGATCTCTCTCCCTAGGATGTGGTTACATTGTTGTGCTCCCAGATGGCAAAGGTATCTATTCTTCCCTTATTTCCGTCGTGAGTTCATGACTTGGTTTGATTTTTTATTTTATGTTTTTTCTTGGCAGGCGACTTATCTGGCGGCCAAGAACAAAGATCTCCTCCTAAGCCTTTTATCTGAGGGCGGCCAGACCCAGAGGCTCCAGAACTGACTCACTGAAACGGAAGTCGAGCTAACCCGTAAAGAAGAGAATATAAAAAGTCTGGAGCTGGCTTCCGTTGAAGCTCATACAACAAATAAGGCTCTACGGGCCGCCGCCTCTCTAGAGAGGAAAAACGCTGATGCTGCCAAGAAATACTTGGAGGCCGCCCAGGCCGATAATAGGATTTTGCAGGTTAAAGTGCGCAGCGTTGAGTCCAAATTGAGGGCCAAGGATGAGGAGCTGGTACGGGCCCGAGATGAGCTTAAGAGGAAAGAAGCTGAGTGAGAGGTCGAGAGGGACGCAATCTGACTTGAGGGGGTCGAGGACTGCACCAAGATCATCCCGATAGTATTGCCCAGCCTTGATATGGGGCCTATCCACGCGACTATTCGCTTCTGTAAAGGGGAAATCTCAGAAGAGGAGTTTAAAGAATGGCTGCCCCCTTCTCCCGAAGAAGTGATGGACCCCGATCCTATTTCGAACACCCCGGCTCCTAAAGATGACCGACCCGAGGCTCCTGCTCTTGAAGAGGTTCGGTCTGAGGCTCATGTTCCTGCTCCTAAAGTCGCAATTTTCGGGGCCTCCCAGGTTGTCGACGTGGAAGCTACTGTCCTTCCTTCCGAGGCCGAGCCAAGCCATCCGCCATCCGAACCTACCGAGAAAGAACCATCTGCCCCTGCGCGGGCTGACTGATAAGGGGTAACCCGAAAGGGGCCCTATGTAAACTTAGGCATATTTCACTTCTCTTGTAATAACTTTTCACGACTATTCTTCAATATATATTTTATGTGTTTCTGTTCTAATCTTTTGTCTTTCGTAATTTGTTCTGAATGCCTCGCTCCAAGCGATCACTTGAGACCCGCCCATGAGCTGAAAATGAAATCATTCAGTGGGATGAAAACTCGACTCCGAGCTAAAAGAATGACTCGGTGGGACGTGACCCGACCCCGAGCTGAGAGAAATACTTGGCCCTAGGGAAATGTTACGTCTCCAGTTCAAAAGATAGACTCGGTGGGACGTGACCCGACCCCGAGCTGAGAGAAATACTTGGCCCTGGGGGAATGTTACGTCCTCAGTTCAAAAGATAGGCTCGGAGGGACGTGACCCGACCCCGAGCTGAGAGAAATACTTGGCCCTGAGGGGATGTTACGTCCTCAGTCCAAAAGATAGACTCAGTGAGACGTCACCCGACCTCGAGCTGAGAGAAATACTTGGCCCTGGGGGAATGTTACGTCCCCAGTCCAAAAGACTGACTCGGTGGGACGTGGCCCGACCCCGAGCTCAAAGAAATAGTAAGGGTCCCGGCGGAATGAATCCATATCCAAGCCGATCAGTCAGATGGCATTGGCGGAACGAATCCAGCCCCGAGCTGATTAACCAAGTGGCCTCGGCGGAACGAATCCAGCCCCGAGCCGGTTAATCCTTTGGGATTTATTCAGAAGGGAAGTGGATCCTCTTTTGAAGCCCTATCAGATTTGGCATGGGCGTCCCTTGTCAAACCTAATGAAAACGAAAACAAACCTTGGAAGATAAAATAAAAATGCGGGGGTGACTTAACACTTATCCCAAAACAACAGCAAGTATGCCTCAAAACAGCGTCATATTCGAGGTCTCCAAAACACAATTCTGAACCTTTCAATTCAGAGTCCCGGCGAACCAGGATTTGGATCAAAGAGCGTTTAAAATGGTAAGGGCACATCCCCTAAACTTCAGGTCTCGATGGATCATGTGTACTGTTCGAGGGCTCCCCCTTACAACGCTGGAGTAAGCATACGCCATGAGGGCACAATCCATTCCCGTGCTACACCTCTCTTGGATCCGCATGATCAAAGAAATAGGGATCAAAGAGTGTCCGAGATATTAAGGGTATATTCCTCCTTATGTTCGGTAACACTGGAGTAAGCAATCACCACAGGGGTATCATCCTTCCCCGTGCTATGCTTCCCACGGATCCGAATGATCAAGGAAATAGGGATCAAAGAGTGTCTGAGACATTAAGGGTATATTCCTCCTTATGTTCGGTAACACTGGAGCAAGCAATCGCCACGGGGGTATCATCCCTCCCCATGCTATGCTTCCCACAAATCTGAATGATCAAGGAAATAGGGATCAAAGAGTGTCCGAGACATTAAGGGCATATTCCTCCTTATGTTCGGTAACACTGGAGCAAGCAATCGCCACAGGGGTATCATCCATCCTCGTGCTATACTTCCCACGGATCTGAATGATTAAGGAAATAGGGATCAAAGAGTGTCCGAGACATTAAGGGCATATTTCTCCTTATGTTCGGTAACACTGGAGTAAGCAATCGCCACGGGGGTATCATCCATCCCCGTGCTATGCTTCTCCCGGATCCATTGGGTAGGCAAAATATATGGGAACGCATTCCTTGCGCTGTATTTCCCTAAACCGACCATGCAGGTTATCCTTATGGGGGCACTCCCTCCCCGTGATTACTATCCTGGAATGTCCCCCGTAATATAAGTTGTAGGGTAGTTGCGCTCCGGCTACTGCGAATGGGTTCTCATGCTCCAAAAGAATGTATGCTTCTTCCCTCACTACATGGTTTACTTGGTTCAGCATTCCTCTTTCCTGGTCATTCCGATGTATGGGCTTGAATTCCTTGCATTTCGGGGGCGATTTTTTGAACTCCCTATCTGGCCGGCGGGGGATCTCTGCCCTTATTGTCCTCTCTCTGATAGATGTCCCCCTCCGGGAGATTTTCTCTTCGTTCTCCAACAAAACGAACTTTCGGGCTATTTCCAAGGCGGTTGCATAATCTGGCGTATCTTGGATTCTTAAGTGAGTCCACAGCTTTCCGACCCTTAAGGCCCCCTTTAAACTTTCCAAGGCCTCGAGGGACTCATATCCCCGACCTAGAGCACCATATTATGTTATCTTTCAATGAAAGCCTTCAGGGGCTCGTCATCTACCTGCTTCATGAGTCTTAACTCTCCAATTGTCTTTTTAGGAACGCAAGCCCCTTTGAAGTGCCGCACAAACGATTTTCTGAGTTGCGCGAAGCTGCCGATGCTCCATGGGGCTAGACTTCTGTACCATATAATGGCGGATCCGCCTAAGGTTAGGGGGAATACTTTACAAACGACATCCCCTACCACTCATTGGACTTCCATTAACAGGACAAAGCTTTCAATATGAGATTTTGGGTCAGTATGGCCCTTGTAGGTCATCATGGTGGGCATGTTGAATCATCTCGGGAATTTTGCCGACCTTATTTCTTCTGTGATGGGAGATTCCTCCTCACCGTCCCGGGCATCTCCTGCATCGGTCTTAAGTTTTAATCCCCACTTGGCCATCTCTTTCCTCAACCAAGATCTCATGTCGCTATCTGAGTTATCATGCCGCCTCCTGCGGCCTTTTTCATGTCTATTTCCCCGGGTGCGGCGCTCCTCATGACTTGAGGTCTCTCGTTCAGCCTCGCCATACTTCATTTTTTCCCTTCTGATGTTTCGGGGGCTATCATAGGAGGAATCTGGTGACTGTCTTCCCTCTTCTTCTTCCCATGTGTCCTCTGTCTGCGAACATTTTTCTACCACTACGGATTTTATCCCGTAGGGGCCCCTCCTTCTGGGTCCATCGTCTTCACTTGTATCTACACCTTTTTTCCTTCCGCTATCTCACCTCTTCTCTAACTGTTCCGGCTTCAAATCTCTCGTTGTTCCTCCCTTCCATCCTCCTCTCTAGTCGGTCCATCATGGATTTTAGCAGGGCTTGGTTTTCTTCCCTATATTTCCTCATGTTTTCTTCTATCTTCTCTATCCAGTCCGTAGTTGGACTCCTTGATGATCGGTGATTTCCGTCTTCTGCCATTGTCTTACCACGTGTATTTCTTTTTGTCTAGATTCCCCACAGACGGCGCCAACTGTTGACAGCTGATTTTGGTCTTAGGGCAATATGGGAATATTACTTCCAAGAAAATCCTTCTTTAATAGTGAATTTGTTTGGTTTCGGGGGAACCAAAAGCAAATTTAGCAAAAGCTAATATCCAATCGACAAATAGATTTAACGTGGTTCGGCGGATCAGATCCAACCTACGTCCACGGGCACAAAACTAAGGATATTTTTATTACTGAGATATGCTTCTCTGATATCTCTTGCTTGTGTTACAAGTCTGATCGTAATGATCTTGATATTGATTCTGATGTCTCTTAACGCACACTCTACCCTTCTATTTATAATAGTGTAGAAATCAGATTCCTTCTCCTACAAGAATTTCCTAGTTGAAACAATTTCTTTTTCTCATAAGGATTCCTAATCAGAAACTACCTTCATTTCATTTATTCTACTAGGACACTAACTTATCAGTTTACCCCATGAAAGTAGGACAACTTGTCATCTTATCCGTAAGAATATGGTATCTTATCTTCTGGAGCATGTCTCGTCATATGCTCGGTCTTCATGAGGTCGGTCATGATGGTCCTTTGAGCTGAGAATGCTGCTACCGATCTGATAATGCTCGGTCATCTGAACCAAAGTGGTCGGTCACATATCATCAAGTGTTCGGTCTCTACCTGTTGGCTTTATAACACTCATGTGGTCAGGTCGGCATTAATGATTTCGACCGAGAAGGGAATTATCCTTTTTACCCCTGCCATACTCCTTAAATAACATAGGACCTGAAAACACCATCAACAAAATATCTCCAAGAAAACTCTTTACATGACTTTTTATATTTATATACATCAGTTATCACAACCCACAAAATTTAGATAGCATTAATTTTCCAATGTTAATAAGCTATACTTTTTTCAATTATAATTGAAAAATAACAATAATTAATAAAATTAAGGTAAGGTAAGAACAAATCCTAAACAAATAAATGAACGAGTTCAAATTCGTATTTGATTTATAATAAACGAATCGAATCAGACTGTTTTATTTATTAAATGAATTAATTTTTTTTCAAATTCATATAATCTTTAATACTTATAAATCGAATGAACAAATTTTGTTGCAGATTGACACCTATAATTTAATTGTTTGTGTCTAGTCCCTCATGACTTACACCCTCTCTGTCATGTAACATTTTCGGGCATAAATCATCTCCCAACTCCCTCACTCTTCTGAGAAAATCTTTTGTACAAATGGAAATTTGAAATATGAAACAACTAATCAAAATCCTAAAATTTATTATTTGTTCCAATTTTTTAGAATTGCTCATTGATCTTCTCACGCTCACCTCATTGATCTTCCTCTACCTCTTCGTTGCCTCTCTGATTAGCCGCTCGTTTTTGGCCATATGTTCAGCGATTGGGAGACGGTGCTCTGAGTTCTTGTTGTTTTGAGTGTGTTCGTTGTGTTCCTCACAAGCTTTTAGGGTTCATGAAGATCTGTTCTTGGACGAACAACAGCGCTTTGCTAGCACTGAATTCAATAATTTTAGCTTTTAGGGTTTCTGATTCGTTAATTGGGAATCTATTTTTTGGTACTCTTTGTACATTTCATTTTGCTTTTTTTTGGATTTTTTTTAATGTTGTTCATTTATTGATGAAACCTGTTGTATAGATCAAATTTGGCTTAATGATCCAAACGACACATATTTATACCCAACGAGTCAATGCGACAAACTCGTTAGAAATCATATCTTATGCCCTTCATCTATCCAAATGATAATTTGGGTTACTACCTAAGCCCAATCAACAAGGAATTCAATGGACACCAATTCAAATCGACATCTAGTCTACTGATTTAATAATATCCAAATAATATGTGCTCAAATACAAGGCCATCGACGACCAGGTTTTCTTCAGTCTACAGTTTAGGTTTACTTCTATACTCAATCTAATTCTAGTCGTCTGGAATAACTCTGGTCGATGTCTATTGAAATTAGACTACTATTATCACAATCGGTTATCCACAGCTATTAGTCTACACGCGAAACTCAACGTATAGGCCCACAAGCCCATACGAAACTAAGCCTACAAGGCTGAAAGGTCCACACGACTTAACAAATGGTTTCCAAGAGACCCTACCCATATTATTCAATCTCCCAGCCCACATTGACTCATGTTATACAATGTCCCAGTAAACATTGTCTCATGTTATACAATGTCCCAGCCGACATTGTCTCGTGTTATACAATGTTCCAGTAGACATAGTCTGGGTCTACACCCGACGATTTCCTTTTCAACAAAGGAAATAAGTGTTTGAATCAAGACAAACTACTTACAAACACGTAATCAAATCCAAATACAATTGAGATAAACTTAACCCCAAAACCTAGGCACTTCTAATTCAATCATAATTCAACTATCATCTCCTAATAGGATTGAGACTCGACTCTTCCAAGGAGTCATAATTCAAGAATAAGACTACATGCAAGGCCTATAAATAGAGAGGAAATCCAAGGGATTAGCACATAACGCCTAAACACTCTAGCCTAACTACGAAGATCGAGGTAACCTTTTACCTTGATCAATCCCTTTTTCACTCATTACCACTACTGACTTGAGCGTCAGAGTGCCTGCGACATCCACCACAACGATGGGTAGTTATTCTTCTTTTTGTTTGTGTTTTGTTTGGCAGGTACGAAATTTCAATTGTCGACTGAACGGAAAATTCCCGTCTATAATTTGAAGTCTTTTGTGGGCTCTGGTGATTTTTACAAACAAAGCTCTCTGTCAAACTACGACAAACCCATGAACCGTCCATAGCTTCCAGAAACGAAAACACCACAGACACCGCATTTGCTCAACTGACCACCCTACAAGAACGGTTGCATGTAGTTTTAATTATTAGAAAATAAAATAAAATAAAAATTAAAAAAAAAAAGTTGAAATGTGACAAATGTTTACAAAATGATCAATAAAAAAAAAGTCAAGAAAGGAAAAATAAAAAATAAATTAGGAAAAGTTTATTGTTTGTATTTGATTTGAAAAGTTCTAATTCATAATTGAATGATGAGCACTTATACTATAAATAGAGGTGCTCATCTCTCATTTTCTCTATGCTTCTTTCATTTTATCTCTTGAAGAATTTAGAAGAAGTGTCTTGTGTGTTTTAATTTTATTTTAATATTTTTTCTTTCAAGTGATGAAATTATGCAAGTTTTTATTCAAATCATGAGTAGCTAATTTCATTTTGCTGGGGTAAAGGGTGAAACTCTAAATATGAGAATATAAATTAATCTTACTTATATTATAATATATGAATTGTAATTTGAAGACTAATATTTGAAATTCTCTTATATTTGCGGGTATCTTGATTCTCTGTAAACAATCAAATCTTGGTTGACATAATTAATACTTTACCTCATATTATATGTGAGAGTAATTTAAATCTGGATTAATTATTGACAAACGTTGCTACCGCCTTTATGGCTGGTTTTATTTATTTGGCATAGTTGAGTACCTAACTGGACTTGTTATAGATAAATGTTATCACCGCCTTTAAGACTGATTTTATATGTTTTGGCATAATTAATTCCTGAATTAAATTAATGGACAGTAATGACAATTTATATATTATAAAAAGTAAGATTTCTCTATGTTTGAAATATAAAGAGTGGATCTCTCAACCCCAACATTCTAATTTATTGTTGCAGTTCAATTTAAAATTGTCCATCACTTCAAACAATTCAGCCTTTTTTGTCACTTGAATTATTATTTTATTTTACTAAATCTATTCTCTGTGGATCGACCCTAGACTAACCAGGTTATTTTATTACTTCGACACTCTTATACATGAGAGTAAAGAACTACTTTGTGAGTGTGTCATGTACCGACACTTTGGCAACTCTCTTGGGTTGGGACATTGCACATGATATTTTCAGATGAGCTTGTCATTTTTTTTATTATTGAAGATTTGCAAAATTAAATCAATTGGAGAATTGAAAATGAGAGAATTGGAATGTGACAATTAAGAAAATTGAGAATGAGAGAATTATTGGTGTGTAGGCAAATCAAATGAATTATGACTTTTTTTTTATATAGATTATTTGGTTAATTTTGTGATTCTTAAATTGTCCATAAAAATAGGTGTTTTATTACTATTATTGAAAGTAATTTAGTTATTTTAAAAATATATATTAAAAAAAGCTCCCTGCCAAAAACCAACCAATGACTACTAGTTGTTGGCAAGGCAACCGTTCCAACAGGAACCGTGGAATCTTACTATTCAAGGGAACCGTAGGGTTCCAGTTCCTTAGAACAAGAAGGTTCCAACGGTTTCAGTCTAGTTCTTTCAACCTAACCGAACTGGAAAGAACCGATTCCAGTTCTAGGAACCAGAAGGAATCAGAACAATTCAATTCTTTCTAGTTCGTTTTTTGATTTCGAAACGAAATCATGACCGGATCTATCTCAAAGTATCATATATAAACCATCACACCAACCAAAAAGAAAGAGATTGATATTAAAAAAAAAAAATTAAATAAATAAAAGGGATCCAGAAGCTACAAATAGGATATGGTATGTTTTCAATCATTATGATAATTTAGTAATATTTCACCGTCAAAGTCGCATTGGTTGGATGTCCGCTCTCTACAAGATAATGAGGAAACTTCTCTTTTATTTAGTGAACAAAAACCAAAACCCTGATTGTTTTAAAAATTAGATCGGTGATTGAATTGATAATATAAAAGATTTAATAAGTTATTTGTTTTCAACTGATAAAATATGATGACATCATAAATAATTTTAATTAATTAAAATTAAAAAAAAAATTGAGAATCGACCAATCCGATTTTGACCGATTTTAATACCTCGATTTTTAATGTTCAACCAAACGAAACTCATGACAATTTCCGATTCCACCGGTTCTTTTTAAAACCATGCTCATTCCTAATCACCAAATCAATCATACAAAACCTTAACTTGAAAAAGCATCCTTTGTTTATGCAAATTGTATTACTATTCAATTTGCACCATTACCTGTCCGTTTCATCAACTCCCCATTTCTTTATTTGTGACATTGTATTTTTATTATTTTCACTTAGAGAAGTGCACCAGTTCTGTAGCCTCAACAAAACGTTAGAAAAGAAAGAATCCACTCAATTTTGTTTTAAAATAAATGTGCGAAGAGTGTTGTTTGGGTATATAGCTGTTGACGGCTGATTTTGGTCGCAGAGTAATATAAGAATATTATTCCCGGGCCAATCCTCCTTCAATAGTGAATTTGTTCGGTTAAGGGGGAACCAAAACCAAATTTAGCAAAAGACAGATAAATATACCAATCAACAATGAGATTTAACGTGGTTTGGCGGATCAGATCCCACCTACGTCCACGGGCACAAAACGGATGGTATTTTTATTACTGAGATATGCTTCTCTGGTCTCTCTTTTGTTTACAAGTCTGATCGCAATGATCTTGATATTGATTCTCATATCCATCTCCATACGCATACTCTACCCTCCTATTTATAATAGTGTAGAAATCAGATTCCTTCTCCTACAAGAATTTCCTAGTTGAAACAATTTCATTTTCCCATAAGGATTCCTAGTCAAAACTATTCCATTTACCTATAAGGATTCCTAATCAAAACTACATTTACTTTCTTTATCCTACTAGGACTCTGACTCACCAGTTTTCCCCATGAAAATAGGATAACTTGTCATCTTATCCGTAAAAATAGGACGTCTTATCTTCTGGAGCATATCTCGCCATGTTCTCGGTCTTCATGAGGTCGGTCATAATGGTCCTTTGAACTGGGAATGCTTCTGCCGATCTGATAATTGCTCGATCATCCGAGCTTTAAGTGTTCGTCCATTTACTCATGTGGTCGGGTCGGTATTAATGATTTCGATCAAGAAGGGAATTACCCTTTTTACCCCTACCGTACTCCTTAAATAACATAGGTCCTGAAAACACCATCAACATTTGTCCCCTGGTTCTCGGTAACAACGAGTTTGCGAGTTGATGCCGGGAACTATAAAAAATATGGTGTGCCGATGAATCCGTCGGTGGTCACTCCAGGAACCGCAGAGAAAAATGTCTTGGCTGCAAATCTGGTCCTTCCTGCCACCCTCATGTGCTCAGTCAACGAGGATCTCGATATCTACCCGTGGAGAAAATGCTTTGCCCTTATGTTGATGACGATCGACTCGGTGGGACGTAACCCGACCCCGAGCTGAGAAGAACATTTGGCTCTGGGGAATGTCACTTCCCCAGACCAATAGAGACATACACGGTGGGACGTAAGACGACCCCGAGCAGAGAGAAACACTTGGCACTGGGGGAAATGTTACGTCCCCAGTCCAAAAGACAGACTCGGTGGGACGTAACCCGACCCCAAGCTGAGAGAAACACTTGGC